>JAWPHD010000714.1:97500-409789 GCA_037043455.1 Cyrtodaria siliqua | reverse complement strand
CAAACATTTAGATAATACAAACAATGTGATTGGTTAAAGGACGTTTTCCAATGAACTGTACGAAGAACTATTTTCATCCGCCATTCATAGAATACGCGTGCTGCGTAACAATATAGTTCGGATTTACAGGGGCGGATTTAGGAGAGGGATATTAAAATAATTGGATAAAGAGTTTAAAACTTCGGGCATTATGCGCTATGTGCTTCGACAACTAACAGTTCATTCCCCATAATGAACGCACACAAAAAGACACTAAACCCTTAAATAATATATTTTTTAAAGTTTATAGTAGACTAAAGTAGTAGTATAAATCATGTAAATAATAAAATATTAGAAAGGAATATTGCAAATATTCAACATAATGTGTTAACAGTGTGTTACAATTTGTGTCGTATTGTCACCTGTGATTTATCACTGAACGAGTATCACCATACAAAGTATCAAAAAAGGTAGTGGTAAATAAATACTGTAGTATTCAGAAAAGACGATACTGTACTCGGCTTTCAAGTGAATGTAGCGACACAGCCACACAGCTCTGTTATTGAGAGTTCTGAAAATCTGTACAAATTGTCCAAATCGGATGACAAACAAAACAGATATGACCATTTGAAGGTTGTTCTAAAATGGGTAGGGGAACCGCCATTTTTTAGAACTAAGACGTCAAGAAAATCACTGCAAATGAATGCAAAATCCTTTAATAAAGCATTATTGTCATTAAATACACATATTTTCATACAGTTGTCATTTTTTATCTATAAATCACTAAATTTTCTTCTTTTTTTTGAAATATTCCATATATGTTCATTTTGTCATAGCTCTCAAAATGGCGTCTCCATATCCGTTTCAACAGTTGCCTCAACTGATGATATCTTCTGACTTTATCAACCGATTTTGATAATTCTTTCACTCTTATTCAAGATTTTCAAAACTTTCAATATTCTCGAAGTTCTTCTTTTTCATTAAAACTAGTGTCTCGATTTATTTTCTTCGTTATTCTTTAAAATTTGTAAATGTATTTTTGGTGCAAAAATAATCATTATTTAGTAATATGCAATACTATTTGCTTTGAACTACTGTTAACATTTATATTATTAATTTCAAATATGCAAGTTATGTCGCAAAACAAACGGGACGCTGTGACCGTTAAACAAATCAAGATTGCCATGTATCCCTTTAAAAGCTAATTGATAAACACATGTTGTCTGATTCAGTTTATATATGCATGTAAATTATGTAAACCTTTTAATCAAGTTGACGCTGTGTGAGATTATATTGCTTAAAGATATGTTGTAATACGATATGTGTTAAGCATTGTATGCACTACAGAATCAGCACGATGTGAGGTTGTTTTGTATTTTGATTTTTAAGTTACAGTCAAATAAGACAACATGTCAATAAAAATTGGAAACACGTTTGTAACAAAACACATATAGTTATGATTCGTTTGTTTTGCACTCAGTATTATCAGGGAGTACGTTATGTACTCCCAAAACACATATAGTTATGATTCGTTTGTTTTGCACTCAGTATTATCAGGGAGTACGTTACGTTATGTACTCCCTGGTATTATTGTCTTTGTAATAGATAGTGTATGGTCTAAGCGAGTTGGTTGATTTAAATATCAAGATTGGCTAGCCCATACGCTAGTTGTCCATTTCAGCTAGAACTAAAAAAGGTTACTGTTAATGATTCCATATTGTAACTATGTATGCAAAGAAGCAAACATTCCTACGGTTTATTGTTCCGTTACTTCTATATCGAAACATACGTTCCTGTCTTTCGCCTACATAAATGGAATATGATAACCATAAATATGATCAATCCCACTCCCAAGCCGAGAATGAGCCCACCGCCGAATGACAGACCATCAAAAAGTCGGCGTGAAGGCTGAGGCTTTGTTGTGGTTGGTTTAGTCGGCGTTGTCGGCGTTGTTGTTTCATTGGCCGTCGTTGCAGTTTGTGGGTTAGACGAAGCTGGGGTTGTCGAAGTGGTTGCTGCAGATGTTGCCTTTGTTGATGTTTCCGCTGTTGTTTCTGCAGAAGTGATTGCAGTAGTTGCCGTAGACGTTGCAATTGTTGTTGTTTCTACCGAAGAGGTTGTCGTTGATAAAGCTTCGGAACTCGCATCCTCCAGTACACCGGAACAGTGATACCCTAAAAAACATAAACACATTTTATTTCGACACACATCTTGTTATTGCCACTTCGGAGGAACGACAGGCGTAGAAACAAAATATGGATGTAGAGATTCTTCTATTGTATGTTTACTTCAAAAATGCAGCAGACGACGATATAGCTGACAAACACTTCTTAGCAGACAACTATGTATAGTTCAAAAGCATTTCTTAGTGACTGAGAGCCACTACCGTAATTATTTTATTTCACTTGTTTTAATTCAAAGAAGTATGCTCCAAGAAGGTGATTGAAAAAAAATCTGAAAAAAATATGTTCCCCAGTATATTTAAAATGTTTATAAACTAATATCATTTATTGGAGGAGGTAACACATCCACCTTATTAATAGTCACGTGACTGGTTTCAATTAAGGGTCATTGTTGGTTGCTTTCGAGTTGATTTTTTGTTTAATTGTTTTGGTGAGGTGGGTGTGTGCTAATCATCCACATAGTTATAATATGTGTATGTGTGGGGGGGGGGGGGGGGGGGGGGGGGGGGGGGGGGGGGGGATGATTTTTGTTAGAAAACGTACATACAAGCTGTGCCTGAAACTGCAATGACACAAGCATTGTTTATTTTATAACTATGCAAGATGTACCATGTATAAACGATCAGGCAAAAGTATGTACAGTGGCTTTCTGATTCAAGCCTTCGAAGCATCAACAATCAATATCGATTTATAATATACTGTATGTATCAAAAATAAGAAGATAGCGTTTAGAAGGGACAACTACGGTGGCATCGACGTGACATGTGAGAAAAATAATTTATCTCGTGGCCACGAGTTATTAAGTACGTGTGGAGCGCTGTGGTTTAGTGGTAGAGCGTTGGACCCATGATCCAAAAGTCGTGGGTTCGATTCCCGCCATTGCCATATGCGTTGTGTCCCTGAGCAAGACACTTTGTCTGCATTGCTTAGTACTGGTTCTACCCAGGAAGACATCGAGAGTGATTCAAATAAGTTCATAGAGCTTTCGTTACAATCGATGTAAAATAAATAAGTTTAAACTAATCAGAAGTGCTGAAAAAAATCGCTAGAAATCGCTACTTTTCACCCATATTGGGGTATGGGCTCCCTCTCCCCACTACCGGCGTACCCACATCCGGCCAGGCCAATTCCTTTTATTTTTTTACATATTGCTGATTTGATTTTGGTCCATTCATAGACTTATAGCTATGTTGCCTGCCCCCTCTCCTCCGCCCCCACCCACCCTGCCTAACCCACTCGAAACCCGGTGTTTTTTCTGTGTTGTTTTGGTCTATTCAAAGATTTATAGCTATGTTTCCCATTTACCCGCCCCCCACCCCCACCCACCCTCCGCCTATCCCACTCGAAGCCCGATATATATATATATATATGTGTTACATATTTCTGTGTTGTTACGGTCCATTTCTAGATTTATAGCTATGTTGCTCCCCCACCACGCCTAACCCTCGCGAAACCTGTGTTTTTTTTTGTTTTGTTTTTTACATATTTCTGTTTTTTTGGTCCATTCCTAGACTTAAAGCTATGTTGTCCCCACCCCCAACCCCCC
Source organism: Cyrtodaria siliqua (assembly GCA_037043455.1). Taxonomy (NCBI): domain Eukaryota; kingdom Metazoa; phylum Mollusca; class Bivalvia; order Adapedonta; family Hiatellidae; genus Cyrtodaria; species Cyrtodaria siliqua. The sequence continues at coordinate 406,081 of JAWPHD010000714.1, read as the reverse complement.
CCCCCCCCCCCCCACCCCAACCCACACCCCATGCCCAACCCACTCGAAACCCGGATTATTTTTTTACATATTTCTGTGTTGTTTTGGTCTATTCATAGACTTATAGCTATGTTTCCACCCTTACCCCAACTCCCACCCCACAACCCCACCCCACTCCGCCTAACCCACTCGAAACCTGATCATCCCTAGCTTCCGCCATTCCTATATAAGTCGCGATTTCTAGTGATTTTTTAAGCACTTCTGATTGGCTAATTATGTCATGGCCACGAGATAAATAAGTCGTGGCCACGAGATAATAAGTCGTGGCCACGAGACAAATGAATCGTGGCCACGAGATAATAAGTCGTGGCCACGAGATAAATAAGTCGTGGCCACGAGATATTAAGTCGTGGCCATGTCATAATAAGTCGTGGCCACGAGATAATAAGTCTAATAAGTCGTGGCTACTAGATAAATAAGTCGTGGCCACGAGATAATAAGTCGTGGCCACGAGATAAATAAGTCGTGGCCACGAGATATTAAGTGGTGGCCACGAGACAAATAAATCGTGGCCACGAGATAATAAGTCGTGGCCACGAGATAAATAAGTCGTGGCCACGAGATATTAAGTCGTGGCCATGTCATAATAAGTCGTGGCCACGAGATAATAAGTCTAATAAGTCGTGGCTACTAGATAAATAAGTCGTGGCCACGAGATAATAAGTCGTGGCCACGAGATAAATAAGTCGTGGCCACGAGATATTAAGTGGTGGCCACGACTTAGTAACTCGTGGCCACGAGATAAATTATTTTTCTCACATGTCACGTCTATGCCACCGTAGACAACAGATAGTTGTAGAAGAAGAAAATGAAATGGAAAATTGACTTACCACTAATAAGAATGAGAAAAAAACACCAACATCTTACTGCGTATCTCATTTCTTGAATGAATAAATCGATATTGACGATTTAATGTTCGGAAATACTTGAAGAAACTGTTTGATTTAAGTTGTCCCATGTGACACGCAAGACAAGAGTTTATCTGTAAAAGATAGTAAATATCAGGATGTACTTGTATGTATGTGAAGAGTGCAATAATTAATTTCAAATAATACACACTTAGTCTAATAGGCTAATGCAATTATGATATCCTGCTGAAGGGTTATTTTTAAAAGGATACACGGTAATCGTGAAATTGTTATCAAGCATTAACATTAGCGACTCGATTTATTAATCAAGTATCATTTTGACTTTAAAGCTGCTTGCATATAATTAAATAAAAGTTTGAGTTTTCATGTGTATTTTTCTACCATGTATTTAGATATATTATCGGTGAAAAATAATCAACCGTTTATAATATAAATGAACACGTTGCTTTATACTGTTTTTATAATTAATATTAAGGACTGAACACATACATGGTCTTTTCTTTACTATTTTAATTATAACCAACGTTTCGGTCAATCACTGAGTATCGTCAGGGTATACAAAGATCAAGTAAAAATAGTCACGTGATGTTTCTAATCAGCGGCGGGGTTTGTGTAACGAACACAATCTGAATAAGATGAACAGTCCAGGAATAACAAAGTGCAGGAAAAATGAATATAAATGGAGTAAAAACGGCGCCCCACGCGAGTTGTTCTTGCAGAATTTGCATCTTGTCAATTGATATAGGGTTCAGATCCGGACTGCCCCTCATCCTTTCTGTTTTTGCACGACTACACCCTGAACTCTACAATCTATTAACGTTTTGAGCGAATCCGATAGATATCCTGTATTGATTGGCTCAAGATTTCTGATTGGCTCAAGATTTCTGTATATATTCCAACACAATAACAATCCAGTGGTGTCTAAACTTGTTTCTTCATTCCGTCTTTTCATAATAATAATTCACTGACATCGTGAATCACTCAACAACCTTTGAAATAGTTGTTGCTATATACAATTATTCATAATAAAGCAATAATCATGTTGTTTTCACGTTCTATCTGAAGTAAATAGCAAATAAAACAATGAACCAGAAGGCTTTTCCCCAATATTAACAACTATTTTAGTAGGTTTAACAAGGCAAATTCTGTAGACACTATTGATATATTGTCATTTGGAATATTATTGTTTTCCTATGACATAATATATAGCTCGTCTTAGTTTAAGTCAGTTCTTCTCATTATATTCTATCCAATCTCCTGGCTTGTTACATTTAATCCAGCCAAAACCAAATATCTCCTTATTTCACGCAGAGTTAATTTCATAAACCACCAGGCTATCCTGTATTCATGCACGATCAAATGATACCTGAAGTCTAAGCCCATAAGCATCTCGGTGTCTATCTGTCGAATGATCTATCCTGGCACAAGCACATTGAAGATATCAAAAACAAAAGCATGGCAAAGGATTAATGTTATGCGAAAACTTAAATTTAAACTTGATAGAGTTTCACTAGAAACCATCTATACGTCATATATTAGACCTATATTAGAATACGGTGATATTCTATTCGATAACTGCACACAATACGAAAGATATGAGTTAGATAAAATACAAAATGAGGCTGCACGAATAGTAACTGGAGCAACGAAACTTGTCTCTATTGACAACCTTTACAGAGAAATCGGATGGGAAACTCTTGGAAAATGCGCCGTAAACACAAACTCATCATGTTTTATAAAATGGTAAACCATTTAACCGCAACTTTCCTCTCTCTTCTGTCGGTAACATCTCTAGATACAACCTCCGAAATGCCATGAGCATCCAAACTATTAATGCCCATGCAAATTATCACTACGATGCTTTTCTTCCCTCTGTCATTCGATAATGGCATAACTTACCTGAAGACTCACGTCAGGCCGAAACAATGTTTTTTTTTCAAAAACTCACTTAATCGTGATAGTAACAACATTCCATTACACTACTACTTCGGACAAAGAAACCTCCAAATACTGCACACCAGACTCCGTTTAAATACAGCTCCCTCAACAACGACCTGTTTTCAAAAAACATGGTCGACACGCCTTTGTGTACCTGTGGGCTCGTAGAAAACGCTGAACATTTCTTGTTTAACTGCAATAAGTACACCGATATAAGACATCTATTGCTAAATTCAATTCCCCGTCCACCAAACACTGCGCTGAAAACACATCTCGTTGGAGATGAAAATGTATCCTACGACACAACATTCTTATATTCAGCGCGGTACATAATTATATATAAAAACTCAAAACGATTTATCTAGTAGTTCGGTTCATTCGTTCTGTTGTTGTATTCTCAAACCGGCAGCACCGCCTCCCATGTGTCAATCCCCACTTACCCCAATTTCAAGCAACGATATAAAATGACAACTGTATTTTCTTTTAGTCGATTTAACATGTCAAGTCGTTATTTTTGTTCTTTCATTTTGTATGCCTTATTACTCTACTATCTTATGTTTCTTTCACCAAATTGAACAAGCTATTATGGAATATGTAAAAACTATTTTTGTTAGCACTACTCGTTGCTCATACTCACTTCCAGAATTTATATTACAAACATATCAAATTACTGCTGTTAAACACGCCATCAATTGTGTACAAGTATTATCATGCCTAGGAGAAGAACGTCATAAGTATTTTACTTTCGTTCTAATCCCTTTTCTTCTTGTGTACAAATATTATGTTGTAAGAACATGTGAAATAAAATATGTTTAAACCAACCTCCGCGCAGTGATATTGTAGCCAATAGATGATCAGACTACATCAATTACCAACCAATCAGCGGACAGGGAAAAAGTTCCAGGGTAAATTCGGAGCTATTACATAGAATCTCTTAATTTTGACTGGATGTCAAGGTAAACAAACCAAAGAATCTTGCTAAAAAATTAAAATTCAACTTTTGAAGAGTACTTATAGAGGTTAAGTCATACATTTGTGCAATGTATTCATAATGTGTTGCATAATCAAAGAAAGAAGAATATTTTACATTTTCCTCATGTTTCTACATGCAAGTAGGTGGGTCAGCACCATCCGACCCAAACAGCTTTTTCAAAACATACTCAACGTATGGCTTCTGTATGTTTTTTTGATAAAACTAAGACAGGTCTTTCAAAACAAGTAATAAAAATATATCTTCCTATATTAGGGAACTCAGTACAGAGCTTAGAGCTATAAGGTAGGCATATGGAAAATGAATTGGTGTAGTATGACCTAAAGATAGATTTTGCATAGGGTAAAAGTGAAAGTAGACATTTTTTTTTTTCTAACACAATGATTTGAAAGTGTGAGAAATGTTGAATTATGGTGTATTTTGACTTTTCTTATAACTCTTTTCATGGTTTTCAAATATTTGAACGTTTTATGATGCAACACAGGTAATTTAAATTCCTTTATTGAGGGTAGTGGACACAAAATAAGCCATACCTGACACCTGGTATACAAAATTGGCCTGTAATGCACATGTTTGACTAGTTAAAAGTATATCTAGTAAGTTTTATTCATTTCGGAGGGCTTTGCATTCATTGTTTGGCAAAAATGTCAGAAAGAGACAATCTACATCTGTCCGAAAAGATGTCGAAAAGCCGCTTTTGTGTGTTTTGAAAAAGATGTTGAGGTAAACGCTGACTTTGAGTGCATCGCTTCTATACGGTTAGTGTCGATATGCAAATATGTTATGCGGTTAAATACATTTTACAACTTAAATTATTTAGTTGGCAAAATATATGACCGTTTGTATGTTTTTCAAAAGTTTTTTTCAACCCCACCCCCTTCTTTTTAATAAATTTTCATGGATCTGTACTTTAAACAGTGCTTATTGGCTGCATGGTTACATGAAAATGACCTGTAAAGATGGTATAAACAATTTCTAATAAAAAAATATAATAAACAGTATATTAATAGGCAATCTTGTGTAATGAGCATATTGTAAAACATGGCATTACCCTAAAAATGGAGTTGGGGCGGATAGTCTCAGAATAGTTGCATTTTCTTGATGGTTTCACATATAGAACCTGCTGAATAATGTTAATTAATTCATTTGAAGGCAGATTTTGAATACATAGAAAAACAGTGGCGTTTTATGGTAAAATCTGCTATTTTGACCCCTGAAAATCACAAATATCATTTTTGAGTAGATACTATTTTCAAGATAGCTTCAACTGGTTGAAAATCACATGTTGTTGATGAAATCAATTTAAAATCACTTTATTTGAAGCAAAGGATTGGAACAGTTATCGAGATATGGCATTTTGAAGATTCTGGATTTACGCGTAAAAAACGAAGGAATTTTGCTTTAGCCAAAGCTCTTTTAATCCTTCATATTTTGTCGAAAAGGATTTTTTTTCTAAAAAAAGAATGACATCATTTCTCTCAGATCGAATGTATCAAACAATTTAGCCAGAAAAAAACAACTTCAGTCAGGTTTGAATGTCTTTTTAGATCAGACTACACCAATTACCAACCAATCAGCGGGCAGGGAAAAAGTTCCAGGTAAATTCGGAGCTATTACATAGAATCTCTTAATTTTGATTGGTTTTCAAGGTAAACAAACCAAAAAATCTTGCTAAAAATTTAAATTCAACTTTTGAAGAGTACTTATAAAGGTTAAGTCATACAATTGTGCAATGTATTCATAATGTGTTGCATAATCAAAGAAAGAAGTATATTTTACATTTTCCTCATGTTTCTACATGCACTATCCGACCCAAACAGCTTTTTCAAAACATACGAAACGTATGTCTTCTGTATGTTTTTTTTTATAAAACTAGGACTTTCAAAACAAGTAATAAAAAATATAGCTTCCTATATTAGGGAACTCAGTACAGAGCTTAGAGCTATAAGATAGGCCTATGAAAATGAATTGGTGTATTATGACCAGATACTGTAACAGAAAGGGGAAGTAACCACTGCGGGGAGTTTGATTCAGTTCATGCAAACCCGGGGGCAATATTTATCTACGCGGTGGCATATAATTTGAACGCTGTTCGGCTGCCACTTGTGCTATTTTTAGCTCAAAAATCTGGCCAGCCTTCAATTTTGGGTATACCATTCTGTTAACATTGCAGCAGGGAGTTTGCTCCCCGCCGCAAAAATGGAACAAAAAAGTCATATGATAGTTACAGAATAAAGAGTTTGTAGTCAATGAGTTAATTAAAAGTACCATATATGCAATATACACATGTTATGTAGAAAAACTAACGGGACGCCGTGAGTTTTAAAATAAATTAAAGGGATACACGGCAATCTTGACACTTTCTTGAAGTATTTATGAAGCATTAAAATTACACCTCCATTTATTAATCTAGTATCTTGTTGTCTTTAAACCTGCTTGTCAATATCTCCCAGAGGCCATTACATTGACCTCTGTCAACGTCTAAGAAAGTAGCCTTCGATTACATGTGACCATAGCTAAAATATCAAAATGGCGAACAGAACTTCAACACCGTGACACCACCAACTATCTGCTGCTAACTGACACGTAAACAGTCGAAAGAAACATGACTTTTTTATATATATTTTAAGTTACTAATTTAATTTAAGGTAGTTTGTACAGAGCTATGTGATACTGGAAAGTGCTGGTAAGCAAAATGCTGTACTGTAACCCTATGGCAACGATTTGGTGGTGCGTATTTTGAATGTTTTGACGTCGAAGTGATATGCCAAAGTACAAACCTTTATTCTACCGCAATATAATTCTGAGCATAATTTACTGTATATTTAATACATTCAAGCCGAAAAATTGTTTTCTTTTGTAATTTAAGCATTTCGTGTAATGTTAATTTAGAAAAATATTAGTGCAATCAAGAAATTTTGCATTTCCATCGTTTGCCATGATTCTTGGTATTTGATGAGACGTTGACAGAGATGTGTGTGTATGCAAGGAACGAATGTGTATGCAAGGAACGACAACTCTGGGTAGAGATTGACTGCTTGCAGGTATAATCAAATTCGAAGTTTTTGAGGTTGTCTTCGTTATTCTACCATAAGAGTTTGTTTCCTTATTCTACAATAGGCTTAAAGGGACACACGGCAATCTTGATTTTTTTTTATGTTATTATGCCTGCGAACCTCCTAGACTTTTTTTCTCTATTTATAAATTGTTTTTAGCTCCTGGGGACTCCATCTCCATTTCTTTTAAACCTTCTATTGACCAACATGAATCACAAGTGGCAATGCTATACATGTTTGTTTTTTAAGTGTTAAAAGGTTTACACAAGAAAAGTAGCAGTATCGATGTTGTAAATTATAGACCTGTGGGCATATTAAGCATTGTTTCAAATATCCTAGAAAGAACAATTTATGCACAATTAGAATCTTATCTTGTTAAAACATGTACACTCTTTTATATGAATTTTAGTCAGGTTTTAGTAGCTCTTATTCAACAGATTTATGTATTTTACACATGTTTAACCATATTAAAAACAACAGCTAAAAGGAATTGTTTACAGGCATGGCTATGTTAGACCTACAAAAAGCATTCGACACAGTTGATCACACAATTGTATGTGGAAAATTGAAAATAATTGGAATAGAGTCAACATACTGGTTTATGTCTTGCCTAAGTAATAGAAAACAGATTGTTAGTGTTAATGGTACTTTTTCAGATCCTGCAAATGTCATAAATGTGGTGTCCCACAGGGAAATATTTTAGGACCTCTTTTATTTTATGTTGCCATGGTTACCAGTGGTGGGGCAGACTGTAAACAACTTATTTTATATGCATATGATAGGGCTATTTTATTTTCACATAAAGATCCTGATGTTATATCTAAAATCCTAGGCACCGTGTAAGAATCATGTGCTTCAAGGCTTATGGATAAAAATTATCACTTTACTTGGGTATAACAGAATGCATCTTGTTTGGAACAAGAAGAAAATTAAATAAAGTTAAAAGTTTTTCTATTCAGTGTAACGGGCATATTATCAAAGCTACACAATCTGTAAAATATCTTGGCTTAAATAATGACCATTTTTTATCTGATGACCTTATTGTGAATACTATTGCCTCAAAGATTAATGCAAGATTAAATTGTTTATATAAACGGAGCAGCTACCTTACTACTGGAACCAGGCAGACCCTTTGTTCAGTGTCATTTTGATTATTTCTGCTTCCTTCACGTAGTATGCTGGTCTAAACAGCAATCTGCAAAATAAATTACAAGTGATGCAAAATAAAGTTGTAAGATTCGTTAAAGGTCAGGGTCCGAGAGAAAGTATAAGGGGCAAGGATTTAGATGAACTTAATATGCTTAATGCGAAAACCAGAGTTATACAATTAAGACTGAATCACATGCATACTATGTTTTATAGTAAATGTTCGTCATATTTAAAACGAGGTTTTGCTCGTGTGATTAATGTTCACAATTATAGTACAAGATATAGCCAGACAAATTGTATTATTCCGTCTTGTAAAGGTGTTGAAAACACTTCATGGTATTACACAATGTTGCTGACGACTGGAACTGTTTGCCAGAAAACGTAAAAAACATTAAAAATAAACATAAGTTCATGGCTGCTGTTGAGATATTTTTACAGGAGCAGGTTGCATTGTAAGAAGAAAATACATACTATTATTACTAAAACCCCAAAGCTATTTGTCTTGTGTTGTGTTTTCTATTTCTTCTGACTTTGTTTATGTGTGCTTTAATATCTGTGATTTAAATCTACAACTGTGATCATTAGCAAATACCCATTTCTCCCAGCCAGTATCTTGGTCTGTTAGATGGACCCAATTGGAAATAAACCTTAGGGCTTTCAAAAGCATCCATGGTTTAAAGATCATCATTTTTTTATTATAAATATTTATGTGTTTTTAAAAACAACAACAAAAAAAAATTCTTTTAAGCAAAATTGTGCTCTTCAAACATAAATTACAATAATAATAAAATGCTATTTCGCCACGTGCTCTTTTACCAATAGCTATTCTCTCATGGGAGCTATTTTACGCTTTCGCAGACATGGTTAAAGGATTTTTTTAATTTTTGGTATAAGTCACATTTGGGTATACTATTAAATCGCAACGTCTTTAACATTATTAAAACGAAAACCTATTAAAACGAAAACATTCAAGTTGTTCCAACTACAATAATAAACATGATCAGATGGACGCCCGTTTTTATATTTTTATGGAAATAAACAAGTATAACAATCGTTTGATAACTTGGAAAAAGAAGTCAAGTTTGAATTCGACTGGCGGTAACGACGGTCTTTTGTTTTGTCTTAATTAGTCAAATATATATGCTGTAGAAATACCATAATTTCAAGGTTTTGATTTTCAAAGATACATATATTGAATCAATTTGGATGAATGTGCATGAAATAGGCAGGGTTTTAAAATAATCACACTGTAGATACCTTAATTTTAACAGTAAACTTGGTTGAACATCAAGGATAAAGACCGAGTTTATCACCTACCAGAATGTATTGGTTATTTCTGATCACTGATTGGTCAGTTTTTTCATGATGCTCTATCAAAGTTATGAATTGTTTTGCAACACTTCTTTGGCGTCATAACTCTACGTCATAGTTAGTTATTTTTTGTGTTCTTAGTTAATTATTAATATTTAGCGATTATGAATATTCTTTCACTGAGAAATACCAATCTTTCACCGATAAAAATGTAATAAATATGGGTCGGGTTGAGTCTGCATATAGACATTTTGATGCGCTATTCAGAATGTTTCCCACCCAGAACTATACTCTGTATGCCTATAAAATAACAAACAACATATATGAGTATCTAGTTACAAAAGGCATAAGATGAGTTTATATAAACAAGCTTATAAACAAGAATAGCAATCGTTCATATCTGACAAAGACCCACATGTTTCATAACATGTTACGTCACATCATCAAAATGCTCATGTAACAATGTATAGGTCATGTTAAGGTGACACAATACGTTATAATAATTAAAGAAAAGCAATAACGTATGATAAACCATAAGCAGCTTCCATATAAACATAGTGGCAAATGTATATGCCTGTGACAGGCGGACATTTTTATAACATGTCACGTCACATCGTCAAAATGGTAGTATGACATTATATAGGTAAATGTAAAAAATAACGTAATAAAGAGGATATTCAAAAGTTAACACCAGTTTGATTAAAATAACGTTCACCACATGCAACTTTCAAATGTGATACTAATATATAAATACCACATACCATTAATTTATATCACGGACCTACGCCGGTTCAGTAGGAATCATGTCTAAGAACTACCAGTGTCCCTCACTGAACTATTTCTAGAATTGTCTTTTCGATAAAACACTGTGCAATGCGGTTGTGATTGTTCATGCAGAGATAAATAATTCGAATTTTGGATTATTATAAAAGAGGTAAATGATATTTTGTAAATGAATCCACTATAGGTGATTAGATATACACACTACATACAAAGAAATACACATATATATATACATACAAGTGTGCGTAAAAAGGACACAGTTTAATATTAAATTTTTCAAGAACCACACAGTGTCATGAAATAGCATTTAGTTAAGGTTTTTACTCATATTTGAAATACAGTAACAATCGTTAAAGTTAAAAAATTACAGAATCATGTTGAGTAATATGACAGACAAGACGCCAGTTTTCTGAAAACAACATATACATATATATGTGCGTGTGTATGTATGCATATGTTTGTATGTGTATGTAAATGGGTATGTACATGCATGTATGTATGTATATATAAATATATATACGTATATATATATGTATGTGTTTATGTGTAAGAGGTATGCGTTTGTGTACATGACATGCCATTAAACGACAATCATGCTTGATTTTTCATTCAATAAACGACGTTTCAGTTTGCAATTTCGATATTTTATTAACAGAAGTATTGGCTTCCATTAGCAGTGAGGATTTTGAAGTCATATAAGCTTTAAACTGCCACTTATACTTTTCAAGGGTTTAGATGTTAGCCTTTTGATTCTGCAATAGGAGTGAGGCATTCTCTTCTATATATTTCAAAAACTGCTTTGACTGAAATCATTAGCAAACTGAACCGACACATGCAGTAGGCCTACAATGATATATAATTAGAGCGCTCTTACTTGTATATATATTTATATCGATATTGTATATATTAATGCCTTAATGTAGCCATGATACATAAAATTAATGTGGAAACAAAATATAAACTGTGAAAATAAAATATTTACTATGTACTGTGTCTTCGGTGTCTAAAATATCCAATTGTACAATATTAATAGTACATAGTTTGTCAAATGGTATTATAATGTCCCATTGTATGACTGCGACAAACTAAACATAAGATAGACAAATGACGATAGAATTGACAGAGACAGAGTTTATTTCCGATTTGAAGTATATTTAAGATGGAGGTAGAACGTAGTTTCAGAGATTAGTCAGTATGCGAGACATTGAAACAATTAATAAATATAAGACCAATGTAAAATGGCCCTTGTATTATAAACAACAAACTACCCCCACGCAAAGTAGATGAACACTATCTCAGGCAAGGGAGATAAACACTACCTCACGCAAGGGAGATAGGCATTACTTCACGAGAAGAAGATAAACACTACTCACGAAGGGAGATGAAAACTACTCGTACATACACAAGAGAGATGAAAACTACACACGCAAGGGAGACAAACACTACCACACGCAAGGGAAACAAACAATACCCACGCAAGGGAGAAAAACACTACCACACGCATGGGAGACAAACACTACCACACGCAAGGGAGACAAACAATACCCACGCAAAGAAAACAAACACTACCCACGCAAGGGAGACAAACACTACCACACGCAAGGGAGACAAACACTACCACACGCAAGGGAGACAAACACTACCACACGCAAGGGAGACAAACAATACCCACGCAAAGAAAACAAACAATACCCACGCAAGGGAGACAAACACTTCCACACGCAAGGGAGACAAACACTACCACACGCAAGGGAGACGAACACTACCCACGCAAGGTAGACAAACACTACCACACGCAAGGAAAGACGAACACTACCCACGCAAGGGAGACAAACACTACCATCGCAAGGGAGACAAACACTACCCACGCAAGGGAGACGAAAACTACCCGCGCAAGAGAGGCAAACACTACCACATGCAAGGGAGAAGAACACTACCACACACAAAAGAGATTAAAACTACCACACACAAAGGAGATAAGCAGTACCACACGCAAGGGAAATAAACACTACCACACGCAAGGTAGAAAAACCCTACCACGCGCAAGGAAGATTAACACTACCACACACAAGGGAGATAAACATTACCACATACAAGGGAGATAAACACTACCACATATAAGGGAGATAAACACTACCACATACAAGGGAGATAAACATTACCACACTCAAGGGAAATAAACACTCCCGAACACAAGGGAGATAAACTCAATATTGTTTTGTTTTGGATACATTTAAACACGGTGATCAACACTACCCACATAAGGGAGATAAAATTACCCACGTAATGGAGATAACACTACATATACAAGGGAGATCAAGGGAGATAAAACTACCCACTCAATGCAAGGGAGATAATACTACACATACAATGAGATAACACTCTCCTTGCACGGGAGATCAACATTACTCCTGTTAGGCGCCATATAACCTTTCATATGTTGGTGCGCCTTAAAACCCCAATTCCATTCAACATTACTCACCCAACGAAGATCACACTACCCTCTCATGAATGCAACCAGGATGGATTACAAACGTCAATAACAAAACATGGACTCTGGTACAGACTTGATAAACAAGTTGAGATAATTTCTATCTTCATTAAGATAGGACCCAACTATTTATGTTCTTATTGCATAATGGCGAACACAAAATATTTAATAAGGTTGTATGTGTTATTAGCTGGACTAATGTTAGGTAGGTTATGCTAGTTTACGTTCTATTTACGTTATATTAATGGTCAATGGTAATTAAATATGACAAGAACTAAGCGAAGGTATTATGAAATGTTGGCAATTTGACCTTAACACATGAAGCTCATCAACGCATTGTTAAGATTACAGAGACAGACATACAGACAGACAGACAGACAGACCGACAGACAGAGAAAGAGACAGACAGACAGACAGACAGACAGGCAGGCAGGCAGGCAGACAGAGAAAGAGACAGACAGACAGACAGACACGGACGGACGGACGGACGGACGGAAAGAGGGAAATACGTCCTTATCCGCCGGACGAAGCCATGGGTAATGTCTTGCCTAAGGTCACACCGAAGTAACCCGGTGGCGCTAGTGATGCTGGAGTCCGTCATCTCCGGGTTACGAGTTGACCGTGTTCTAGGGCAGACACACGTTTTAATGACAAATAAAACAAACAATCGAAATCTGAAACATTGTAAAACATTTTCGAGGGCATTATTGTACATTAACACATTATTGTACATTAACACACGCACGCACGCACGCGCGCACACACACACACACACACACACACGGAAAAAAGAGAGAAGGAACGCAGTGATTTTGTGAAATTTCTACCAAACTATATTTCGAACAAATTGCAGTATCATTTTGACTTTAAAACTGCTTGCATATAATCAAATAACATTTTCACATTTCAATTGTCTTCGTTATTCTGCCATATGTTTAACTACATTAGTTGTACAATATTAATAAAAGTTAGTAATATGCAAACACAATTTGCTCTGAACTATTGTAATAATTAATATTAATGATTACATAAATGCAACTAACGAGTATATAGAAACTAACGGGACGCCGCGAGTTTTGAACAAATAAAGATTGCCATGTGTCCCTTTAATGCCAATTAACATGTTCAACCACAATGACCTCTGTCTAACCTTTGACCTCTAACCGTTGACCTGTTTTGATTACAGTGTATGGAGCAATACCAGTTACACCAACGCAAACCTCTACACCGGGTACACCTGAAATAACTACAACACCGAGTGGACCTATAAAGTCGACCGTTACAACGGGGTTGCCGACACAGTCGATAAGTAAACCGAGTTTAAGTACTAAGTCTACGAACTCAAACGATGCATCGACATCCACTACATCGACAACCGCTGCATCGACAACGACTACATCAAGTTTACCTTCAGACTCAACCGTTAGATCGACAGCTACATCGAGTTTATCTACAAAGTCGACCATTTTTTCGACAGCTACATCGATTTCGCCTACAAACTCAACCTTAACATCAACATCTGCACCGACAGCTACATCGAATTTACCTACAAACGCAACCGTTACGTCGACAGCTACATCGAGTGCACCTACAAAGTCAACAGCTGCATCTAGTTTAACTACAAAGTCGACAGCTTCGTCGATTTTACCTACAAACTCGACTATTCCATCGACAGCTACATCTAGCTCATTTACAACTACTTCTACGCATGTACCCATCTCGTCGAGCGTAATCACAGACATGACGACAAGTCGACCGACAACCCCAGAACACAAGGCGTCTACAGGGAGCGCGAATTTAGATCCCGGATCATTCGGGGGAGGACTTGTTCTGGGAATAGTACTTTTCAGTATTGGGTATGTTGTGTACGGACAGCTGTCTCTGAGAAAAAGACAACGGCACGTGAATGGAATGGTTCAGTGATAACCTAACTTATTCTATAATAAATTCAGTGCTAGAAAATGTTTTTTTCTTTTTCTTTTTCTGCAACTTTGCTGATTCTTATTTGTAATTACATGTGGAGTAATTATAAGTCCAGTATTTACACGTATTGGTGTCATAGACGTTTCAATCACAGTTATGGATATGTTGGAATTGTATGCAATACAGAATCGGCACAATTTGAGGTTGTTTTGTATTTTGATTTTTAAGTTACATTCAATTAAAGACAACATGTCAATAAATATTGGAAACACGTTTGTAACAAAACACATATAGTTATCTTTCTTTTGTGTTGCCGTATTAGTAATATTTATAGCATTATTTTTTCGAGTATATGCGATTTATACTGCTTATCGAGGGCCGTAGGCCCGAGAGTGCAGTATAAATCGTTTGTACCATAGCTCTAATGGTTTTCCATTGTTCTTGCTTATGATATAATTTTTATAAACCTGAAGGTCTGAGCCTAAACCATGCTACAACTGCCGGTATAACTGCCAAATATGTCAGTTATAGCACGGATGAAATATACCGGCATTTATTGCACGGTTTGGGCTTAGGCCTTCTATTCGAGTTGGCTGATTTAAAAATCAAGATTGGCTAGCCCATCGAGATGTTAAAATCAACCAACGAGCTGAGACCATACGCTATTTGCTTATGTCCATTTCAGCTAAAACTATAAAAGGTTCCGTTACTGTCAATGATTCTATATTGTAAATATATTCTATATTGTAAATATATATGTATGCAAAGAAGCAAATCTTGCTCCGTTACTGCTATATCGAAACATACGTTCCTGTCTTTCGCCTACATAAATAGTATATGATAAACATGATCAATCCCACTCCCAAGCCGAGAATGAGCCCACCGCCAAATGACAGACCATCAAAGTGTCGGCGTGAAGGCTGAGGCTTTGTTGTGGTTGGCTTAGTCGGCGTTGTCGCAGTTGTTGTTTGTGATGACAGCGATGTGGTTGGTGCTGATTTGGTAGTTGGCTCAGGTGTTGTCGATGTGATTATTGTTGGCGATGACACAGTTGTTGTTTCATTGGCCGTCGTTGCAGTTTGTGGGCTTGTCGAAGCTGGAGTTGTCGAAGTGGTTGCTGCAGATGTTGCCTTTGTTGATTTTTCCGCTGTTGTTTTTACAGAAGTGATTGCAGTTGTTGCTGCAGACGTTGCCTTTGTTGATGTTTCCGCTGTTGTTTCTGCAGAAGTGATTGCAGTTGTTGCTGCAGACGTTGCCTTTGTTGATGTTTCCGCTGTTGTTTCTGCAGAAGTGATTTTAGTTGTTGCTGCAGACGTTGCCTTTGTTGATGTTTCTGCTGTTGTTTCTGCAGAAGTGATTGCAGTTGTTGCTGCAGACGTTGCCTTTGTTGATTTTTCTGTTGTTGTTTCTGCAGAAGTGATTGCAGTAGTTGCTGCAGACGTTGCAATTGTTGTTGTTTCTACCGAAGAGGTTGCCGTTGATGAAGCTTCGGAACTCATATCCTCCAGTACACCGGTACAATGATACCCTAGAAAACATAAACAAATATTATTTCGACACACATCTTGTTATTACTACCTCGAAGGAACAACAGGCGCAGACAAAAAGCAACATCTAAATATGGATGTAGAGTTTCTTCTCTTGTATGTTTATCCCCAAAATGCAGCAGACGACAATGTAGTTGAAAAACAATTCTTAGCAGACGACAATGTAGTTGAAAAACAATTCTTAGTGAGAGCAACTACGGTAATTGTATATGAGTAGTTTATTTCACTTGTTTTAAATCCATGAAGTATGCTCCAAGACAGTGATTGAAAAAGAAATCTGAAAAAAAAGTTCCCCCATTACATTTCAAATGTTCATAAACTAATATTACTAACTGGAGGAGGTAATTTCTTATTTATTTTAGGCTACTCGGATTTAAATATTCATCACTGAAACAGCTACAGTTGGTGACAACACATCCGCCTTATTAATAGTCACGTGACTGATTTCAATTAAGGGTCATTGCCGTGACTGATTTCAATTAAGGGGCATTGTCGGTTGCATCGGGGTTTATTTTTTGTTTGATTTTTCGTTTAATGTTTTGGTGGGGTGGTGAGGTGGGTGAGTGCTAATCATCCACATAGTTAAAATAAGTGTGTGTCTGACACGAGCACTGTTTATTTTATAAATATGCAATCTGTATCAAACGATCTTACAAAATTTTGCACAGTGGCTTTTCAAGCCTTTGAAGCATCAAAAGTCAATACCGATCTACTATGATTATATGTGGATCAAAAATAAGAATATACACTCAAGTGATATGAAAACGCAACACGGGAATTTCCGCTATATATTGTATATACTGCACACTTAATTGCACATACTATTCCAAAGAAATCCCAAGATGTTTTTTAAAAAGAAAGTTGCAGTTAACTAGAGAAAGGACACAACTGTGATGTTGTAGACGTTTTAATCACACTACACTTTGTAACAAGAACTTCATAAATGTTGAAGTAGCTCTTTGAAAAATTGAGCTAGTTCAGTACTGTATTTAACTTAAATAGTTTGCAAAATGTTGCATCCTAAGTTTGCTCACATGATTGAGCCAAACGCGTACTCTGTGAATAATGAAACATTGAAGGAATACTATTTGCTGTATTATTTGTTGTTTTAGTATTTTTTCCAAAAGGAAAGGTCTTACGTAGCCATGTACCATTCGATTAAAAGCAGCATATTGTACATACAATATATAGCGGAAATTTCCATGTTGCGTTTTCATATCACTTCAGTAGTGTTACGAAGAATACGAAAAAGTAGTTGTAGAAGAAGAAAATTAAATTAAAATTGACTTACCACTGATAAGAATGAGAAAAAACACCAACATCTTATTTCTAACGCTCATTTTCAAGAATGAATAAATCGATATCGTCAAACAATTGACGATTTAATGTTCGGAAGTACTTGAAGAGGAAGGGTTTGATTTAAATTGTCCCATGTGACACGAAAGACAAGAGTTTATCTGTAAAACATATAGTAAATATCAGGATGTACATGTATGTATGTATGTATGTATGTATGTATGTAAGTGAAGAGTCCAATTGACTGCAATAATTAATTTCAAATAGTATTACACACTAATAGGCTAATGCAATTATGATATACTGCTGTACGAGTATTTATTTTTTGTTTTTCATAAATCTTTATTTATTTACAATTAAGAACCAGATGGTGTAAACAGTCATCTGGACGGCACTCGTAAACAGAAGAGATTACTGGAATAATATTACAATTAAAAACATGCTCACTATGAAAACACTATCACTGTCCATGTCTATGTCCATCACTGCCCACTGTCCATGTTTATTTATATCACAGTCACAGTACTGTTCTGTCCGTTGAAAAAAAACGACTCGATTTATTAATCCAGTATCATTTGACTTTAAACCTGCTTGCATATAATTAAATAAAAGTTGAGTTTTCATGTTTATTTCTTATTCTACCATGTATTTAAATATATTATCTGTGAAAAATAATCAACCGTTAATAGTATGAATGAAGACTTGGCTTTATACTGTTGTTATATGAGGAAATAGTAAGAAATAGTAGAACAAAACGACTGACATCGGGTGAATTTTACTATTTTAATTATTACCAACGTTTCGGTCAATCACTGACCTTCATCAGGGTTTACAAAGATCAAGTAACAAAAGTCACGTGATGTTTCTAAAAATGGAACAAACAAGTCATGTGATAGTTACAGAATAAAGAGTGTGTAGTCAATGAGTTAATTAAAAGTTCCATAGATGGCATATATATACACATGTTATGTAGAAAAACTAACGGGACGCCCTGAGTTTTAAAATTAATTAAAGGGATACACGGCAATCTCGACACTTTCTTGAAATATTTATGAAGCATTAAAATTACACCTCGATTTAATAATCTAGTATCATGTTGTCTTTAAACCTGCTTGCCATTCTCTCCCAGAGGCCATTACTTTGCTTGCATGTATTTAAATAAAAGGTAATCAGATTCGAAGTTTTTGAGTTGTCTTCGTTATACTACCATGAGAGTTTGTTTCGTTATTCTAGGTTTACCACCACTAATTACATGTAAGCCTCCGAGGTGTATCGAATGTAGTTCCTATAACAAAAAGTAATCCCTCCTTTTTTGATGAAAACGGACATTGTACGTAGGGGAAAACTGCCCATTCCTATTCGATTTTGTGGTTGTATGTATAAGAAGCGTATTAATAAGTTTTACTGGATCACTGATGAACATTTTCGAAATGTCGACTCTATGCTTACACTATGGGAGCAATGAAATAGTCAGTCAATGAAAACAGCTGTACCCTTGACCTGTTTAGTAAACAAACAAGAACTTTCTTACATGTCTTGTGACCCCACCTTTTCTGGTGATTTTTCAAGTGGAAAATTAGTTTTCTATATGAACATTACACTGCTGCATTATCCATACTTGAGTTGAATTTGCAGCAAATCATTAATATTGTGACACTTTAACATTGGTGTCTATGGAGAAAATAATTAGTGGTATAATACCTCTACAATAGGGTTAAAGGGATACACGGCAATCTTGATTTGTTTCTATGTTATTATGCCTGTGAGCCTCTTACACTCTTATTTCTCTATTTGGTATTTTGTTTTTAGCTCCTGGGGACTCCATCTCCATTTCTTTTAAACCTTCTATTGACCAACATGAATCACAAGTGGCAATGCCGTACATATTCTTTTTAAGCGGTAAAAAGTTAAACCTTTATACAAGAAAAGTAGCAGTCTCGATGTTTGAAATTATAGACCTGTGAGCATATTAAGCATTGTCTCAAATAACCTAGAAAGAACAATGTATGTACAATTAGAATCTTATCTTGTTAAAACATGTACAATCTTTAATATGAATGTTAGTCAGGTTTTAGTAGCTCTTATTCAACAGATTCATGTCTTTTACACATGTTTAATAAAACCATATTAAAAACAACAGCTAAAAGGATTTTTTTACAGGCATGGTTATGTTAGAGCTACAAACAGCATTTACTCTTTCGCAGACATGGTTAAAGGATTTTTTTAATTTTTGGTAGATTAAGTCACATTTGGGTATACTGTTAAATCGCAACCTCTTTAATAATATTAAGACGAAAACATACAAGTTGTTCCAACTACAATAATAAACATGATCAGATGGACGCCCGTTTTTAAATTTTTATGGAAATAAACAAGAATAACAATCGTTTGATAACTTGGGAAAAGAAGGCAAGTTTGAATTCGACTGGCGGTAACGACAGTCTTTTGTTTTGTCTTAATTAGTCAAATATATATGCTGTAGAAAGTCATTGATGGTATTCCATGAACCTATGATATACAGCTATTTGTTTGGCCGGATTAAATCATAGTAGCCCTGCCTCGTTTTCTCGTATTTGTTTACACCGTTCGGTGTACTTTTCCTTTTTATTTTTGTTTGTTTTTGTATTTGTTTTTGTTTTTTGTATGTTTTCAATTATCAAGCCAGTGAAGCCACCACCTGCCAATTTAGACTGACATGTTTCGGACAAAGGGTGTTTCAGCATTTACAGGAACATTTTGATATTTTACTTCCATAAATTTATATCATTGGAGTTGGAATTTTTGGTGGTAAATAAAATGCCTTCAAGCTGTATTAGCTCAGGGCCCTGTATGATGGGGATATGACACCACAGTACTAACGCTGTATTCAGTTGTACTGAAATAACTTGTTGTCCAGGTAGGGCTATCGATCTGGGCTATCGATTTGCGATCGATTATAGAGAAATCCTTCACGAGATGGTAGACATGTTGTTCTATTCATGAACGAGCATATGCGAGCGAGTGAAAAAAAAAAACATGACTACCATCGAGTGAAGGATTTCCCTATAATCAAACCCAGCAGTTAAATAATCTATTTATTACATTTTAAATCGCTTTTTGTATAATTTTAACCTATTTTTCCCACTTTATTGAACGTTATCGGTGGATGACGTCGGCATCAGCAACACTTTATTGACGTCATATTTTAACAACACAGTTATTTTTGTGTTCGGAGTTAGTTATTAATATTGATAATTTAGCGAATATGAATATGAGAAATCCCAATCTTTCACCCATAGAAATGTTTTTGTTTTTTTGTGTTAACGCTTTTTCGCAAATCGTTGTGCGTCTTTTTTGGCGTGGTACAACTATTATTTAATGAATATGTAAATGATTTATATGATGATAAAGCCAAATAAATCATTTTCCTAATGATGCTACTTTATTTCGAATAACATTTAATTACACGGGAGAGATCTAGCAACTGGCAAAATGTCGAGTTGATTAGAATTTAAAACAATTTTAGTTAGATTGTGCTACTTCGTTTGCATTGTGTGAATTTTGTTTGTTTGTATAATGGACATTGTATTCTCTTGTCATATAAACTAACAATTGAGTACGTAACAAAAATAAAAATCACATAAAAAAAGACTGGCAAACCATGATGAACATGTAAATGCTAATTCGAACAACACATTATTATTTTATGTTTCTTCGCGGTTTTAAAGTCGGCTAATTTACAGCCTTTTAATTAGCTAAGCTTCTTGTCAAGACTAGAAATGCAATTAGTCAAAATTAAAATGCTCTTTTAAAATCATCTGAATGATTGTAAAGTGCTCTCATTTCAAAGTTGCGCGTTCGCACTAAAAGGAATGTCGAAAAGGCTATTTTATTAATGTTGATGATTTAGATCTTGATCTGTTGTGAGACGAGTTTACCGCAAGTGAAAAGAAGTGTACACTATAAAAGTATCATGTGTAATATTACATAACATCCTGTCATAAAGTTTGTTGACCCATGCACACACTAATTATACACCCGCTAAACAAAGTTCATTATACCCCTGCTAAATGAAGTTTATTCGTTTAGGGGTGTATACTGGTTTCACCTTGTCCGTCTGTCTGTCTGTAGATGCAACCTTGTCCACTCCATAACTCCTCTCCCCCTGAAACAAATCTCATTCAAATTGATGGGTGGACTGCCTGCGGTGAGAGGATGACCCTATTGATTTTGAGGTCAGTAGGTCCAAGATAAGGAAAAACCTAGTCTGCTCCATAACTCCTCCCTGAAGGAAATCTCCTGAAACTTCATAGGTGAAATGCCTGTGGTGAGAGGATGATCCCTATTGATTTTGAGATCAGTAGGTCAAGGTCACCAGGACCAGATAATGAAAAACCTTGTCCGCTCCAGAACTCCTCTCCTCCTGTAGCAAATCTCATGAAACTTCATAGGTGAACTGCCTGTGGTGAGAGGATGACCCATATTGATTTTGAGGTCAGGAGGTCAAAGGTCAAGGCCACCATTACCTGATCATGAAAATCCTATTCCACTCAATCTTTACTCAAACGGTAGGGTGTGGAATGTGGGGGACTGGTGGCGCGGGTATATTTGTCGCCCATTAAAAGGCGACAGCTCTAGTTTACAATAAACACATCCACGGTAGGTATTGTACAATATCCCATGGTGCGAGATCGAGTCCTGCTGATCCTTCACAACAAATTCTGGATTAAGATGTATAGGTTGCCACTTTTCCGAAAAAAAACTCAAAATGAAAGTTTAAAAATTACTTTTTCTTAACATAAAACTAAAAAGTCATAACTCACTTCAAAACTAGAGCAAACATTATTTCAATATGACTTTTATTACTTGCAATCAGGGTACTATTAAAGTGCCTAAAAAAAAAAGGTTACCCCTGTAAAAAAATTAACATGATTGTCCAGGAGATTTCTTTTTAAAAAATGGCCAAGTTTAAATTATTTTTGTTAAAACCAAAGTCATAACCCACTTAAACACTACAGCAAACAATATTTCAGTATTTTTTTTATTACTTGCAATCAGCGACATGTACGATTAAAGTGCAAAAATAAAGATTACCCCTGTACAAAAATGAACATGATTATCCAGGAGAATCCTTTATTTAAAAATATGGCAGAAAACTTTTTTTTGTTGAAACCAAATTCATAACCCACTTAAAATTACAGCAAACACTATTGCAATATGTCTATTGTTACTTGCAATCAGCGACAGGTACGATTAAAGTGCACAGATAAAGTTTACCCCTGTACAAAAATGAACATGATTATCCAGGAGATTTTTTTTTTTAAAAATATGGCAGAAAACATTTTTTTGTCGAAACCAAATTCATAACCCACTTAAAAATTACAGCAAACACTATTGCAATATGTCTATTATTACTTACAATCAGCGACAGGTACGATTAAAGTGCAAAGATAAAGTTGACCCCTGTACAAAAATGAACATGATTATCCAGGAGATTTTTTTTTTTTAAAAATATGGCAAAGTTAGGTTAGAAAACGTTTTTTTGTTGAGCAAACACTATTGCAGTATGTCTATTATTACTTGCAATCATCGACAGGTACGATTAAAGTGAAGAAAAAAATGTTTACCCCCATACAAAAATGAACACAATTATCCAGTTCCTAGGAGATTTGTTTTTAAAAATACCTTGTACAAAAATTACATTTTTTTTTACAAATATGGCAAAGTTAAAAAACGTTTTTTTATTGAATCCAAATTCATAAACTACTTAAAAACTTCCGCAAACACTATTTTAATATGTCTTTTACATTACGTGGTCCATGTATTAACTTTCATACCCCATCCAACCCCTTCTCCAAGAAGCAAAAACGGGGTTGGCTAACCATAATTTCGGGTTTAAAAATGTGCATATTGTAAAATTAAAACATTAAATAGTTAATTTTAAACAGGTTATCGTATTTTTTCAGTAAAAAAATTGTTTTAAACATGTTTTATTGTCGAAATATCCGCCATAAAATCATGCTTATATAAGCTTCCCATCGCTTAATGGAATTAAGGCGGGACCACGTAATGTTACTTGCAATGGTCGATAGTACCGTACTATTAAAGTGCCACAAAAAAGAGTTTCCACCTGTACAAAATTGAACATGATTATGCAGGATCATTCATTTCCCCAAAATGAAGCAGTCGTCTAGTGAACGACATGTTTTTGGCACACTTCTGATCGAGGCAGATCCCTTTAAATTTTCATCCCAGATTATCTGTATCTTTTAGCTTATAAAACACAAAATAATTATGTTGAAAAACCTTACATGTCTACCATTATTGAATATTTACTTAATAGAAACTAGATCTTTGGACGGAATTCAAAAGCAGTATGCAAAGAAAAAAGAGAGAGAAATTGAATGGGTACCGTTACCATTCCCAAAAGGGTGGAAAAAATCGCTGTAACCAAAACCTAATGCGTTAATGGATATTATGTGAGAAACAGAAATGTCAATATTGCGGTCCCAGCAATATTTACAAACAATAATTGTTTATTTATTTTCGAATTAACAAATTTATAACTGCATTATTTAGGTCTATGCTCATGTTTTCATTTCACTGAATAAAAAATTAGACAAATAATTTGTTAATTTTACGATTTTTAGCTCGACTGATCAGAGATCAGCAGAGCTTATGCCATGGTCTGTCGTCCGTCCGTCCGTCCGTCCGTCCGTCTGTCTGTCTGTCTGTCTGTCTGTCTGTCCATAAACTTTTATTTGTAGCGACTACTCCTCTGAAACTTTACAGAAATGTCGCCCATGAAGTCTAGTTGATCCTAGCAAAAATTCATGTTGATGTGAAATCCAAGATGGCCGCCAAAGCTAAAAATAGATTTTTCAAATACAAGTTTGTAGTGACTACTTCTTGAAAAATATAAGTGATATTCATGATATTGATATGGGACTTTTTCTAAAATGATCAGCATGACATGATGATGGGCCTTGTCGAAAATCGTTTTGATTCGAGAAAACTATAAGTGATATTGATATGAGTCTTCCTAAAATGATCAGTATGACATGATGTTGATCCTTGTCAAAAATTATTTTGATTCGACGTTAAACATGGCTGGGAGAGGCCATCTTTGTTAACATAGGGTTATATAATGAAAACTTGTAGCGAATACTCCTATGAAACTAATTTTCATGGAACTTCTCAGGAATGTTGACCCAGCTATCAAAAATCTATCAGTAGAGCTTCAAGGTCATTGACCTCTTGTTTTGTTTATAAACAACGCTTGGACCACAGTATCTACATTTCTGTTGCTCATGTGAGTATCCATTAGTGCATTAGGTTTTTATTAAAGTATGTCTTGCATCACATAACAACTGTCCCATTTCGCTCAGTTGGAAAGACATAAAAGTTACGACTAATTCAGCTTTAAGTACCGGTAGATGGACAGTAAATTGCGAACAAAAGTTACTAACAACCACTGCGGTTAGTTATATCAACCACTATGGTTACTTACTAACAACCAGTGTGGTTACTGTTGTTTCGCAATATACTATCCATCTAGGGGCACCTTGAAATGACGGATTTTTTTTTTGGCAGAAATGTTCACTACAGATATTTTTCTCAATGCATATCTTTTGTACTGTTGGTGTAACACTAATAAAAGTAATAATTACATGCATCTCCTTTACATTACAGACAATTACTATGCTGCTATGCATGACTGACTGAGACAATGGAAACAACTCCCTCCCTCTTGAAGAGTGTCGTAGTTGCCATAGCGCAGTACAACAACCACAAGATTGAACGTAACCTCATTTTCCTACAGAGACAGATAGATGTAAGGAACATGCACATTACTGTATTTTCCCTAATAGTAGCGCACGGGCACTATGCACTAATAGTAGCGCATGGGACTATGCGACCCTAATAGTATCGCTCAGGCACTATGCACTAATAGTAGCGCACTGGCACTATGCAACCCTAATTGTAACGCGCGGGCACTATGCAACCCTAATAGTAGCGCACGGACACTATGCAACCCTAATAGTAGCGCACGGGCACTATTCAACCCTAATAGTAGGGCATGGGCACTTTGCAACCCTAACTGTAGCACACAGGCACTATGACAACCCTAATAGTAGCGCTCGGGCACTATGCAACCCTGATTGTAACGCACGGGCACTATGCAACCCTAATAGTAGCGCACGGGCACTATTCAACCCTAATAGTAGGGCATGGGCACTATGCAACCCTAACTGTAGCACACAGGCACTATGACAACCCTAATAGTAGTGCACGGGCACTATGGCAACCCTAATAGTAGCGCACGGGGATTATGCAACCCCAATAGTAGCGCACAGGCACTATGCAACCCTAATAGTAGCGCACAGGTACTGTGTAACCCTAATAGTAGCGCACGGGCACTATGCAACCCTAATAGTAGCGCACGGACACTATGCAACCATAATAGTAGCGCACGGGCACTGTGTTACCCTAATAGTAGTGCACGGGCACTGTGTAACCCTAATAGTAGGGCACGGGCAATGTGTAACCCTAATAGTAGTGCACAAGCACTGTGCAACCCTAATAGTAGCGCACGGGCACTATGCAAAATGCCAAGGAGGTGATCTTATATAAAAACATTATTTAAATTTGAGTAATACAAGAGATGATGATTTTGACTTCTGGTATAAGCATAAACTAAAGAGATTTTAAATGCTTGTACAATTGTAATTTTATATTTTTAGCTCCGAACTTTCAGCATGAAGGTATTATTATCGTTTTTGTTTGTTGAACAAAACATTTTAACGATAACATGATAACAGCAGACTATATACTTAAGACTAGATTTTTTGTTTTAAAAAGTAAAGTTGATTGATTCAAAATCAAACAATACAGCAGAATGCTAGATAAATGCATAATGTCACTTTTCTATGAACACCAAAAGTTTTAAAATATAACGATACGTTATTCTCGACAGTCGATTAATATGGTAAAATTCAATCGATTATCATTAATGCCAATTGTGAATCAACCTTCCAATGTCGCGTGAATGACATCGCGTCAAAATGATATGTAACAAATTTAATTATAAAAAATATGGAATAGGTATGTTACATTCAACAATACACTATAATCATCTTTTGCAGGTTTTGATCAGTAAAACAAGTCGTGGTTCTTCATTGAAGTTCTTCAGTCCAGCAGAAGTGTTGCCTGCCGAGTGTTTAACATGTCTTGTGAACTTGATATCCGACCCAACTACCAAACCCACACTGCTGTTGAAATGTCTGTTGTTATTCAATAACCTAGGTATACTTTTAAAAATGTTTTGTTAGGAAAAGAACAGTTGTTTTTTTCAGAAATAGGGGAAGATGCCCAGGCCCTTCAACAGGGGGGAAAAGTGCGATTTTCGAGTTAAACGGGAAAAATAATGTGATTTCGAGATATAGGGGGAACAGTGTATTAGACAGAAATTGAAGATTTGGGTGTGCAAATATGCAAAAGAGGTACATTTTTGATAAACTGTCTTCTATAAATGTATCCCGAAACATAATAATGTTGAGAAAGTTACAAGGGGAAATAATGTTAAGCAAAACTGTTTATGAAGGAAAAAAAGCCCTGAAGAAGGAAATGAAATGGGGTTTTTACATCATGAATGGTTGTATTAGGTTATATAATAGGGACCAAAACCTCAGAGAGAGATGAAAATGATTATTTCCATCAAACATGTCTCCATTGGGGGTCCAACCTTTGTGGGGGCAGAGTTCTGCAGCTGTAAAGCACTAGGGCTCATCTACCGAGCTATCGATATTGCTTTAGCTTTATGTAAAAACAAAATGTGTTAACAAGGTACCGATATCAACACTTAACCCGCGACATATATAATGGACTATTCTTTCTTTAAATTATAACCATACCATTTTTAAATATGACAAAAGGGTGTTTTGGGGGAAATGACTGATCAGCAGACCCTGATTAGCCTGCGAGTTACTCGCAGGCTGATCTGGGTTTACAGTGGACGCAAAGGCTATTATAGTCATCCATAGCGGGTTAAAAGTACATTTTAACAGATTTAGAAGAGAGCCTGGATTTAAGTGAAGTTTTAAAAGATACTTTAACTTTTAGAGAAGTATATTTGTATATTTACATGTATAATTAAAAAATACATTCTCAGAACTGAAGTAAAGTGCTGCAAATAGAACAAATAACGATTATTTGTGTATCATGTACATGTATTAAGTTAGAGTCCTTTTATAGTGGAGTATTTCTGATTGTGTTTTGCAGTTACAGACAGTCACATCTGTGAAAGTTTACATGAGAGTTTCCAGCTGACCCCTGCCCTGGCCAGTGTGGTCAAGTATAATGGACGCTCCAACAGTGAGACTCTAACAGCAGAGGTTGGTCACAGTGTGCTAGATAACACATAATTCAAAAAAGCTGGCACCAATTTTATTCCTCCGAAACAGCTTGCCAACCAAACTTTGCATTAAATTTGGGAAACATATAAATGAATGACTGTCATTTTTGTGTCACTTGTTGGATCATGGTAGACGCATAACAATCACTGGCCTGTCATCTGCAACAGCGTTGAAATCTGTTTATGATAATGCAACTTTATACAGTTGTTTCATGAACCAGATAATTATTTTGGCACATATTTGCTTAGGAAACTATAATGCAAAACTTATAGAACACTATAAATGTTCAGGCCACACAAGTCATTGAAGTGTTCTGTCAAACACTTTTCTTGTTATCTCATAAGCTCTCATAGTTCACTTCTATCACCATGTTTGTCCGTCACCCAGATGCAGTTATTTGTTTAACCTTAAGCATGCCTATGTTTTCAAATTTAAAGTTAATTTGGTTTGAATTTTGTTTTGTTTATTTTAGTGTCAGAATATTAAATGCAATTTTAAAAGCGTTTTATTTTAAGTTAAATGCATCAGAACTATATTATATGGCAAGACTCTGTCCAATACAATGATCTGAGATAAGTTTGAGTGTCACTTGATGCTGACGTTGTTTCTATTTACAGGCTCTGCATCTGCTCAAGAAGGTCACATATGGACAACGAATCAGCTTCCAAGAGACGTACATGGAGGACCTTGTACGATTCCTACTCAAGAACGTGTAAGTTATCATTAACCAATCAAAAAGCCGTAATTCATGAAGATATGGACCATAACTATTTGCCTACTTTGTACAAAAATAACAACACTATATTTTAGATTTATTATAAACCCTTAACCCGCTACATATATAAATGGACTGTTCTTTCTTTGAATTTATGTGACAAAGGGGTGTTTTGGGGGAAATTACTGATCAGCAGCCTGATCTCGCAGGCTGATCTGGGTTTACAATGGACACAAAGGCTATTATAGTTGCGCTTAGAGGGTTAAGGGTTAAACATATTGTCATATTTCAAAACTTGTATGGAGTAAATAGTTAACACAAATAGAACGAAAGAAAAACATTCTTATCAGTCGGGGGTGTAACTTTTGAAATAACTGAAAAGTTATTTTCAAGAACAAAATTAAGAAAGTGAGGAAGTGTCGATTCTTACGGATGGCAGGAGGTGTACAGTACTGGTTTTACCCCGGAGAAGTGGGTGGTCTGCCCCCACCACAAAAAAATTGACCGTAATATATAACCTTACATGTGTTGAAAATGATGTAAAACACCATACAATCAGGCAAACAAACAAACAAAAGAACAAAATAATTCCCTTTGAGACAGAGTAAGAGTTCATTCCCCTTACTTAAAATGTTTTTATTTAGGATACTGAAGGTGAAATGTTTATTTTGTATTAACTTAGCCTCCCATGGGTATATTGATGAACCTCACACGTCATGCCAAGATGTTTATTTCAGGTAGACCTCACATGTCATGTCAGGTGTAACTCTGCGTTCGATGGGTATTTTGACGAACATTTCATGTAATGTTGTTTGTTTCACGTTAATCACACACGTCTTGTGTTTACCTGTCATGTTGTTTCAGGTGAACCTCACATCCTGTCAGGTTGTTTATTTTAGGTGAACCTCACACATCCTGCCATGTTGTTTAATTTTTCATGTGAACCTCACACATTCTGCCATATTGTTTATTTCGCGTGAACCTCACATGTCCTGTCATGTTGTTTATTTTACATGAACCTCACACATTCTGCCATGTTGTTTATTTCAGGTGAACCTCGCATGTCATGTTGTTTATTTTACGTGAACCTCACACAACCTGCTATATTGTTTATTTCAGGTGTAGTCCATCGACAGGATTAACTCAGCCTTCCATGGGTATATTGGTGAACCTCACACGGGACAACTTCTCTGTACAGTCGTATATAAAAAATAACGTAAGAATGGATTCAAATTTGAAGTCGGTCTCACCGTTCTCTTAATTCTGAGTACAAATATTGAGGGTTGTATAAATGCTTGAAAACATAAGTTCCGATTTCAATTATTATATCCCCGCTTTCACAAAGTGAAGTGGGGGCTAAATAGGAATCACGTTGTCCCCAACATCGCGTCGCATCACTTGCATATCTCAAACACTTTCGAATGGATTGTTTCCAAACTTCATATACTCATAACAACTGATGACCTTATGTCCCTCTACATCACCCATCATTGATTGCCTAATTTATTACAGAATGATGGCCCTTTGTTTGACTTAAAATTTTCTGCTTTAATAAGATTATCTTTTTCCCTTGAAAAACAAATGGACACAGTGTAGGTCAACTGCTTTTTTCCAGAGATTTATGCCTCAAATAAATCTTGACTGGCTTTCAGGGCTTTTTTCGAGAAAATCGGAAAAAGGCCTAGGTGTATAGCTAGCTGTTGATTTTAGGAAAAAGAAAGTGCGAGATTGTCAAAATTGCGGGGCAAAAAGAGTTTGATTTTCGCCATTTAAGGAAAAATTTTACAGAGAAAACTTTTATTTAAATGTACATGATGAATGCTTTAGGTATAATATTGATCAAGTATTGAGTTGATTTTAACATACAAACAATGGAAAGTCTGTCAATTTTAAAAAAAAAAAAAATTATTCGCGAGTTTTTTTCTGACTCCCACAATTGGGAAAACATAGAGTTTTTTGCAATTGGGAAGAGGCCAAATATCGGCCCCACTTAAATAGGTTTAAAAAGCCGTGCCATTATGCAGTGAAATATTGTATATGTGTGTATGTATATATGTTTCAGGAGAACATGGCTGACTTGGGGAGAAACCTCACCAAACTACTGGGCGATGAGAACCAAGAGGTGTTGGTATTTGCCCTCACGTTACTGGCCACCTTCTGTCTGCATGAGAAGATTGGCGGCAAGGTAGGCTGTACAGTTCTTGCATACTGCAGATAAGCTTTCAGTGCAATACGTGTTGTACGCATGGAAAAAAACTAAAACATTATGTACTGACATTTACAAATGCGTATTTTTAAAGACAAGTTTTGGACAAAGCAGTAATGTAAAATGGTTACTCTTTATTCATTTGATTGTCAATATTTATCCGCGATTTTTTATTGCGTTTTTGTACGCATTAATTTGATTTTTGATGCATTTTTGGTGAAAAACATGCGTAATTACGCAAATACACGTAAGAACTATTGTTCTTTGATGATGCCTACCAGAATATTGTATAGGTACAGGGCACTAGTAAGCTTTTAGGGGACTTGGGCCGCGAGCTTAGGAAGGAAAATTTTGCGTCATTTTCATATCAGAGGGGAATTTCTAAGAAACACAAATCAGTGTTTTTTCCCCTTATATAAGTGGTTCTGATTAATTCCCAATTAAAGCCTTTTTTTTTTACTTGTATGGGAGGGGAAAGTGGAATTTTAGCCCCAAAAACGGCCAAATGAGTGCTCTGAGGTACATGAATATTATGTGAGGACAAAATGCAACATGTTCATGTAATCTACCTTGAAACCTTTCTGGAATCTAACCCACTACATTTGTATTAACAATTTCACATGTTTTTCAGTTTTTTACCGAGACAAATGTACCGAGGACCTTTCAGATGATGTTTAACATTTTGATCGACGGTAAATCAGGAGAGACCCGGCGCTATGCCGTTGATCTCTTTAAAGACATTCTCAAGGTGGATCGCCTGCAGAAATCTCTGGCAAAGTAAGTGTGTGCATATCAGTGATGTCTGTGTTGAGGTGAGCGACCGTATATCTAATATGGTTTATTAAAATACTCAATGTTGATTGGTTATTGGGGTGGTCTGAAATAACCTACAAAAACCTCTGACATCATCTACATCAGCCATTAAGACGTCGTTTTCATCGCCAAAAACTACGTTATTTTATGTCATTTTAAACGTCA
Source organism: Cyrtodaria siliqua (assembly GCA_037043455.1). NCBI lineage: Eukaryota > Metazoa > Mollusca > Bivalvia > Adapedonta > Hiatellidae > Cyrtodaria > Cyrtodaria siliqua. The sequence goes on along the minus strand of JAWPHD010000714.1, from coordinate 374,395 downwards.
AATTCAAAAAGCGACGCCAGATCCAACAACCCATGTAAATAGGATGAAGCTGTATATTCTTCTCATTTGATGTTGAGAAAGAGGCATAAAATGTAAGTTGTGAAAATTTTTTGTATTCTGTGCAATCTCTCGATAAAATGTGTTTCTTTATGCATAAAACCCCATGTTAGATAAGAAATAAAATATCTCCAGCGGGTTTATATTGTGCGAGATCAAAACCTGACGTTTGGGATTTGTTTGTTTGTTTGTTTGTTTGTTTGTTTGAATGGTGTGTTGCGTCATTTTTAGCACACTATATATATGTTTCAGTTACGAGTTCCTGGGATCTTGTATAGAACAAACCCTCAACCTTCTCTCCTCCAGCTCCCCAGATTCTGTGGTCAAGGTAAGGACAGCTATTCAACCCAGACAAATTACATAATCTTGTCAAGTTGCAAATCAAAAAGAAATTGGTCGGAGTTTGAAAAGGAAACTTGGCACTATAAACGTAATCAATAGCCTGGATTCAACATGATTGTGTATTACAATTAATAATTCTAAAAAGTATTTTACAAGTAGTGACATAATTTCTACTTTAAATGAAATCAATGTAAACTAATAAGAAAGCATTGCTTAAAACTCTTTTAAATGTTTCTTGCTTCTACATGTATACTGAAAGGAAAAAGAAACAGGAATTTCCGCTATATATTGTATTTATTGTATACTTTCATATTGTCCAGTTTAGTTTGCATTGAGCTAAGCGTGCAATATTCTACGATATTGCACGCATTGATATTGCACGGTAACTTTTGCTCGTGCTTGCTAAGAGCCGCGAAATAGAAATAAGGAACTACTTTCAAATAAAAATAACGGAATCCTTCCTATAGTGTCAACACAAAAATACGAGTGTTTTTTTTCAACCTTTTAAGGCAAAAATTTATAAAATAATTCAAATGGTCACTCACCCACTGTTTTTAACGTTATCGAATGGTAAACAAACTTCAGAAAATCGCTTGATGTTTTTAATGACGTCATCCGACGTCGACGTCGTTTACGCGCAAAATAATCATCCACACAATATGAAACTGAATGACAAAACAGGAATTCCATCAAAAGCTATAAAAATAACACAAATACAATGAAAAGTAATAGTCATACAATTAACATTGATCGAAAACAATATGAAAGTATACAATAAAAAGGTTATTAATTTGTATGGCTAAATATTACTTGGAACGAGTTGTTTTGGCGCAGGACGACTCGCAAGCTCGTCGTCCTTTGCCAAAACAACTCGTTCCAAGTAATATTTAGCCATACAAATTCAATAACCTATAATACTGCACACTTAATTCCATATATATTCCAAGGAAATCCCAAGATGTTTTGTTTACATACAATATATAGCGGAAATTCCCGTGTCAAGTTTCTTTTTCCTTTCGGTATATATATACCTACCGATTATGTGATAATTTAAATTTACCTAATTTTGGATGGTTGCATTTTCGGATGCACTTTTGAATTTATTATCCGCGTGTTCTTGTATCCGCGAGACAGTGCATTTGCGAATATAAGTGGAAATAAAACCCTCGCGAATAATACCAGATCTGCAGTATGTTAAACACAGCTAATAATTTTCTTTGCAACTGAGTAATAGTTGTTTCTTACTTTATTATCAACTTTTGATTTTTTGTGCAGAACATATAAATGTAGGCATACAGCCAAACAATCTGTATCATTGAGAGTTCTGAAAAACTTGGGAAAATGCGGAAGAATTTTCATAATCGGATGATAAAGAAGATATGACCATTTGAACATGTTATAAAATGGAGATGAGTCGCCATTTTGACATCATAATTCTAAATTACTATATATAGCATATTGATAAATATCGTTGATAGCAAAGAAACTCACTGCAGATGAATGCAATATGCTTTACCGGTCATATAATTCATCTGATCATTACACTTAATCAGGGCTTCTAAAATTTTAAAATGCAAATCGGTCCAGGTTTTTTAACTGCCGTATGAATCGCGCTTATTTTGAAAAAATCAATAAATCGCCGTACCCCACCCACCATGTCAGCTGCATCATGATTTTTTTCCGTTCAGTCATTGATATAGAGAACTATTTAAAATGTATGTTTGTATTATATTTGTATTATTTCTAACTTACTTTATCACAATTTGTACATTTTAATGACTGACATCATGTCTTCGCTTTACTGAATGAATAATTTTCACTCAATATTAAAATTGTTGATCATTTGAGGAATTGAACCGGAAGTGTCTAATAAACCGGGTAGGTATAAAACGCGGACTAACACGTGCGTATAAGCGTTTATTTATCCTCGCTGTATTGCACTAAGCATTTTAGCGAGCAGACCTCGGTTTTAAAGTCTCATCCAAAGGACTGGTAAGGTAGGAAATACTTTTTGAAATATTTCGATAATTAACCCAAATTCGGTCCTGGCTGGGATTGAACGCGCGATCCCTGGGTTACTAAGCCGCAGTGCTAACCATTACGCCACCGCGCTACCTTACTAACACGCGCGGACTAACGGATTATATACGATTTTACATAAATTTGAGTAATATCGTTTTTCATCAATTAGCTTAATTAATACCAAATGTTACGACTAACGCAACCAATTTCGGTCCGACTTAAAAAAAACAAACGGTGTCAGGTTTGATCACTTTCCTTAATATTATACTTAAAGTTATTGTAAAAAAAAAATCAAACAAACAATTAACACATCTCGGTATTTTAATGACGCAAACAAATTTCAGTCCCAGCTTTGGCCACTTAAAAAAACAAACCGACACAAGCAAACAGGCTAACACCTTACGACTAACGGTATATCAAAGAAATCACAGACGGTAACACTCGCTTCAGTGAACCGACAGAACGCGTGATATACTTTCACTGATCACACATCAAAGGCGAGCTACATGGCTATAGACTCTTCCGGAAAACTCCCTACTATCGGTAATGGTTTAGTCCAAATTGACCAAATTGACCTACTTTCGCACAGCAAGTGACAAAAAATCGTGTTATGGATCAAAGAATATTGCCGCAAGGCATATTTTCAAGGAGTGTATAGGGTAATTGTAGATTTTTTAACAACCGATAGATAAAATATCTGGGACCGATTTTAACAGAGATTTTGAAAAGAAAATCGGTCCGGAGAAACAGAATTCGGTCTGGGGACCGAGAAACCGGCGATTTTAGAAGCCCTGCACTTAATTATACTTATTTTACATACATTTGCTGTATTTGTCTCCTATAAAGCAGTAAATTGTCATATTTATACATATTCCATATATGATAGTTTAGAACTATGATGTCATAGTACTCAAAATGGCGGGTCAATATCCATTTCAAAAGAACCTTCGAATGATCATATCTTCTTTGTTTATAATCCGATTTTGATAATTCTTTAACTCTTCCAAGATTTTCAGAACTCGCAACAATAAAGACTGTATGCCTACTTTCCTGTCATCAAATTGTTTCATACCCAATAATGTGTTGTATTCCAACATCTGCAGGTGTTCGAGTTGTTGCTGATTCTGTGTCATATAGATGGAGTAAGGTTGGTGGTGTGTAAGAGTATGTTTGCCACGTTTCCCATACAAGACCAGTCACAGTTCCCTACCCTTGTACAGACCCCCCTTAGTCGCATTGCTGACCCCGTTCTTGCCACCATTCACTGGGCAGGGCAATCAACTGACACCCATGGGCTGGCCCCACTGGGAGCATATTCTTTGTTGACAGAAATCTACGAGGAGCTGGTCTTCTCCCATGATAAAGTCCATCATGAGAAACATGCGGCGGCCATTTTGCCAACTGTTCTCCACACACTGAAGAGCCCATTAGAGGGAGACAACTGCACTATACAGAGGAGGTGTGCTGCCATGGTGAAAAGTGTCAAACTTCTGCTTAGTATCCTTAACAAAGATAAATTAGCCTTTATACATACCAGTCATATGTGTGTACACTCAATTCAAGCCTGTATATAGAGTCAGGGTGTAACTTGAGTAAGTTATTTTTGAAATAACTCAAACAAACTATTTTCAAGAAAAAAAACGATTCCCTTTGATACAGAAAAAGAGTTCATATCCTTACTTTTTGAGAAATAACTTATTTAGGATACTTCCTTAAAAATACTTCTATCTTAATAAAACTAGTTGCTGCAACAATTAAGCCCGAGCAATAAATCCTTTCAATGGAAAACTTGACTTATTGAATAATGATGGCACCGGGTATGATTGCTCTAGAGTCAGTTAATTTCCATTTTGTCATTTAATATGTATCATCTTTAAGAACTTGACTAAACTATTTCTAAACATTGCATAAAGGAAGTAGTGTTTGGGGCGCATTTTTTTTGGACTTTTAAGATAAAATTAATCTACAACATAAGTTGTATATCAGTGAAACGGACATTTTTAGTGGTAAATAAAAATACCTTATTTTTCAAAATCGGTTGAAAAATAAAAATTTCATGTGCGAAAGCTGTTTTTGATGGGTGATTTTCAATGCAAAATTCTGCTGCATGAAAAATTTGAAAAATATATTTTTTTAGAAATTTATCCAAAAATGGTTTTAAATTGTTGGATATTAGTAAATTAAGACACCCTGAAAGTTTTATAGCAAATAGAATGATTACTGCAGTTATTTGAAATTCCGAAATTTTCTACTGTCCCACCAACAAGGAATTTACATAGGAAAAGAAAGCCCCATCAAAAAATCATTTTGGCTGTAAAATATTTATTTCTCAACCGGTTTTCAAAAGTAAAGTAGTTTTATTTACCACTAAAAATGCCAGTTCTAATGATAAATAACTGATGTACGTAATATTTAAATTGCTCAAGTTACTGCAGAAAAACCTTTGACTGAAACAAGCGCCCCGAACATTAGTTAACAAAAGAGTTAAAAGAACCAGGGGAAAATATTATCATGTCATGTGTTGCAGGAAAATTCGGGGTTTGAAAGAAAACAGATTTAGAAATAGACGAAAATGAATGCATATTAGAAAATAACTTATTTTGAGAAAAAACAAACAAAAAAACAGTAGTAACCGAAACAGGTTATTTAAAAAATAACTTAATCAAGTTATATCCCTGACTGACAGACTCCACCCAAGGGAAGGATAATGGATTGCATTTAAAGTTCACTGTTTAACCTACAGTCTCAACCCAGCGAGGTCTATTGTCCCAGTATATGCTAACGTCTTGGAACCTGACATAGAAACTGTTTGTTACGATATCATATAAGCTAGGTTTTTCCTTAACCACAATTTAGCACTTTGTAATGATGACAACTTACTAACCATCTTGTCGAAGAAGATTGACTACGTGCTGATGTCTAAGCTGCTCCAGTTCCAGTTTGAACACAACACCGTCACCATGAGAACCCACGTGAACCCACCCACGGACGACTGGAGGTAGGATTCACATTATCAGTGAACACGGCTTAAATATTGTCATTCAACGGAAATTCCAAACTTTGAATTGAATTGAATGTTATTAAGTTGCTCATTACACATAGCTTATTTAGAGCTACCACAGGGAGAAGGAAAGGATACATAGGAATCCGGAAAACATGCACAACTCTTAGCAATGAAAAAATAATTAGGGTTCTTTAACATGCTCAGAGGATAGATCCATACTTTGAAAGTTTATGATGAATACATAATAGTACAGTGTGCTGTGGAGCCTCTAGTGACATCCCACATGTCAGGCATATCGAGGTGAAACAAGCTTCCAGAGCAAATTACTCCAGTATTTATCCAGTTATATTTATATGCTGATTTGAATTTAAACGTTTGTTAAAAAAACCTTGCCAGACATAGAAGATCTTACGTAAGTGCCTGTTGGATAAAATTATATGATTATATTAAACTAGCAAGAATGTAATATTCTATTTATCACATTAACTCCAAAAAAAACTCATAAAGAACATTGTTCATCGAAGCTCCGGTGTAGCTTCCTATGTATATTGTAGTCGTACGATGACGTCATATGTTCGTATGTTGTCTCGGTCTTCTCCGTACGCCACCGAACAACGGAACTACCTCGTCGATTTACATAATCCGGTATTTAAACAGTTGCAGAAATCGGCGAGGCAGTTCCAATGCACACTGAGCTGAATGGAAAGGACCGAATGATGATTCGACCTTCATTTGCGTATTTATTTCACTATTGTATTATGATAAATATATCATGGCTTTATAACACTCCCATACAGCAAGTTATGTGATAAATGATTTATTCTTTATAATGTTTTAACTATATGTTTTTTATTCATGTTTGTTACAGTATGACTGGTGTTGATTTGGTCCTGTATGTCTTGGACTTGGTTGGTAGACTGAAGAACCAGGATGTCGAGGATCTATTTATATCTACTATGCAGGTAAAAAAACTGAAATCATAGCAAAAATTTATTTAAGTTATTGAGGTCTCGAGTCATAATAAGAAAACCCAAAAACAAACATAAAAATAAATAAAATAAAAATAAATGTTTGTTTATGTGCACTGTTGAGGTGTTTCTTCCATGAAGTTGAATCAGAACTGGCATCCCAGATCCCATTTCCTCCCTCCTTACAGTTTGCCCATAGCTGTAGGTAATTGTTGACTGCCATGAGTATTTACTCATCAGATTCAAAATGAATGAGCAAAAGGAACTCATTCATAGTAAACACTTGCTTTAAATAGTTCATGCTTTCAAAATGGATGTGAATTAATACATTTTAAAATAAACAACTGTTCTAATTAAATGGAAGTTAAGTAAAAACAAAAGAATCACTGTATGACCTTAATATTAGACACATGCTTGGAACAATTTTCATCATGTAAATATGGAATAAACTGCTCTACAGGACAAAACATACAAATATAATACTCTTAATTTTTAAAAGTTATGAGTTTTTGTAGTAAGTTGATGAGTAATGATACTCACATTTTTTAAAAAAAGAGGTTTTTTTTAAAAAAAGTATGAGTAAAATACTCAAAAACTCAGTTTATCTACAGCTCTGAGTTTGCTGTATATTCTTCAAACTTCATAGATACCAGCTAATGACAACCACAATATTGGAAATTATTGCGTACGCATTTACAAGCTCCGTTGACTTTCAATGTAACAGAAAATGTAACAATATTATAGGTTATTGAATTTGTATGCCTAATTCAAAACAACTCGTTTCGACGAGCTTGCGAGTCGTCCTGCGCCAAAGCAACGAGTTTCAAGTAATATTTAGCCATACAAATTCAATAACCTATAATATTGTATACTTTTATATTGTTTTCGAGCAATGCTAATTGTATGGCTATTACTTTTCATTATATTTGTGTTATTTTTATAGCTGTCGATGGAATTCCTATAATGTCATTCAGTTTCATTTTGTGTGGATGATTATTTTGCGCGAAAACGACGTTGACGTCGGATGACGTCATTAAAAACGTCAAGCGATTTTTTAACGTTTGTTTGCTATTCGATAACGTTAAAAATAGTGGGTGAGTGACCATTTCAATTATTTTAACAATTTCTCCCACAAAAGGTTGAACAAAAACACGTCGTTTTTTTTGTTGACACTATAGGCAGGATCCGTTGAAAGTAGTTCCTTATTTCTATTTCGCGGCTCTAAGCAAGCGCGAGAAAAAGTTCCAGTGCAATATCGTAGAATATTGCACACTTAGCTCAATGCAAACTAAACGGGACAATATGAAAGTATACAATAATCGCACATATTGACGTGTAATAAAGTCATATTCGGTGTGTCATGTATACTTGTTCGTGATTGGTGCACTTTTCTGTTCATGTCAAAGAAAGTATGTCACGTGATGTAAAGAATGTTGATTTCATTGTGAAAATTCCCATTATGTAATGACAATATGTTTGTTTCAAATAAATGTTTTGGCGAAAATGTTACAACCTATTTTATTCTCTCAAAGTCGCGCAATATTAATACGCAAAAGAACTCGTGCATATATCCCAATACAAATCTAGTAACCTATAAGTCTTGCCGGCACTGTAACGCCACTTCTCCTGAAGCAAAAGTCATCAAACGTCATGTATTGATGCCTTTGATGAGAATGACCATATTATTGATTTTTAGGTCAACGGTCAAAGGTTAGCTCGACTTGTCTATGACAACTCCTGTCTGCAGTAATCTCCTAAATGGCTTTTGGATTTTGACAACCACTTTGTACGAAGCATCAGTATGATGTCTAGTTGTGCATATTTGAATTTGATTTCAGAAGTCAAAGGTCAAGGTCACCATGACCTGATAATAAAAAACGTGTGCGCACTTTAATTCCATTTCCCCTGAAGCAAATCTCATCAAACTGACTTAATTGTTTGACTGTCTGTGGTGAGAGGTGAGACTCATCTACTATCAAACATGTTTTAATAAGGTTGTACATTGGTGGGGAGACATCTGTTTTTCTCAGAGACAATCTCTAGTTTCCATATGAACTGCAAAAGGACTGACTTTCTGTAATACACACATATTGTGGTTGTTGTTGCATACATGTTCTTTGATACAAGCTAGAAAACACACAGTTTGGTTGTTTTGGCATACATGTACTTCGATGCAAGCTGGAATACACATATTGTGGATGTTTTTGCATACATGTACTTTAATGCAAGCTAGAATACACGCATATTGTGGTTGTTGTTGTATTTCAGAAAACGAAGGTTGTACCATTCCTGGCATGTGGTTTGTGTAGTTGCCAGCGACAACGCGTCCAGGACACATTGGCTCTTGTATTGCTGTGCTCTCATCTCGAAGGCTTCCCCAGTATCATGTAAGTACTCGTCTGTCTGAAAGGATGATAGAGTCAAGAGAGTGCTCACTTTACTATAGAGGTAAACAATTTTGTGTCGCCTGCATAGCATGGCAGACACTTAAGGATCACTTTGTCCATCGTCCGTCGTCATTTGTTGTCCGTCGTCCGTCACACCTTAACCTTCAACCTAACGTTGGGCATAACTTCACACACATCTTCATCTTACCTCAATGAATGTCGTTAAACATGTCCAATAACCCTGGCTTTCATTTTGGCAGAGTTATGCCCCTTTTCATATAAACCTTCTAGTTATAATATTGGTAGCTGATGGTCTTACCAAACAAATGATGGTTGTTGCCAAACTTGCACAAAAAATATATCTCGGGAACAAACATGTAAGGTAGGATAGCCCATAAAACATATCACTTGACTTCAGTTTTTGAGCACTGAAAAGCCGTATCTTTCTTATGTATACAGTTATTGTGTGTAAATTGTAAGCAGCACTGTAAATATGTTTGTATGATGAGAAACTATTATTGTTTAATTTAAGCTTTTTCTTCTTCTCTTCTTCTTCTTCTTCTTCTTTTGTTCTTCTTCTTCTTGTTCTTTTCCTCCTTCTCCTCCTCCTCCTTCTTTTTAAACTATATTTTCCATGTTCACAGAACAGCAGCTGTGCTCTTTATTGTGTAAATATAAGGTCTGCCAATTGTGGTTTATTTACTTTAGCCTTGGCGATGCTCTGGCCTACAACAATGCTGAGAAAGAGAATCGTCTACTGTCTGCGTCCGCCCAGCCAGTGTACCCCCACCCACAGAAACGGTGTCTGCCCCTGGAGGACAAGGAAAACATGGCCCCAGGGAGGAGGGCAATGCACTATAATGATACGTCAGGACTACAGGATATGACTGCAAATTTTGAATGTGATAGCAGTGTAGAGTCCATACAGAGCCTTATAGATAAAATGAATAGTGATCTTGGGGTGAGTGTAACCAAGTTTATATACCGCTTTATTAGCTGATTTTTTTTAAAAATAAATTGCTGAGGTTGTGTTACCACATGATTGTCGTCTGCCTCTGCTTTCCTAACCTGCAATCATGAGTTTGATTTCGGGGACCAGTAGACTATACTGTGTACCGGGTACCAGTCTACTTGAAATGGTATTAGGTTGACCTGAAAAATAAATTGGAAACCGATTACCGAAGGAGGGTTGCTGGACTTCTGCTTTACCTGGTTACGGTTTGGTATGTAAGCTTGCTTCTCAGATACTACTTCACATAATGGGTTGAAACTTCACATGTCTACGTCACCATACGACAATATGATAGGTGAGTGTCTTTTGTGTATAAGATGAATCGTATTAATAAACCTTGTGGTGAATGTTATAGAGCATACAGACCTTATAGATACGATTAAAGTACATGCTTGATATTCAAATGGAGTTTATTTACAGCAAAAATATCAGCCATAGCTTTCAGACTTGTGAAGTATTTAAATTGACCAAACAACCGCCAGTACATGATTAATATGAAAGCATATGTTAAAATTGTAGATGAAAGACACAAAGGCGTCTGAGATTATTGCCGTGTACGAGAGATCACTTCAGGCTCTGCAGGTTAGTCATTGAGGATCATATAATGTTCTGTTTCTCCTTACACCCAGGATATTTCATGATTTCTAAAAATCTGATATTTTCTATTTAAAAATCTGTTATCCTTTCTTGGTATACACAAGAACGAGTTAGCTGTCATGGCCGAGTGACATCTGCAAATGATGGACATGTGACATCCACACATGATGGCCATGTGATGCATGCATGATGGCCATGTGACATCCATGCATGATGCCCATGTGACATCCACACATGATGCCCATGTGACATGCACACATGATGCCCATGTGACATCCACACATGATGGCCTTGTGACATCCACACATGATGCCCATGTGACATCCACACATGATGGCCTTGTGACATCCACACATGATGCCCATGTGACATGCATGCATGATGGTCATGTGACATCCACACATGATGCCCATGTGACATCCATGTGACATGCATGCATGATGCCCATGTGACATTCACACATGATGCCCATGTGACAGCCATACATGATGCCCATGTGACATGCATGCATGATGCCCATTTGACATACATGCATGATGCCCATGTGACATCCACACATGATGGCCCTGTGACATCCATGCATGAAGCCAATGTGACATCCACACATGATGGCCTTGTGACATCCACACACCCATGTGACATGCATGCATGATGGCCATGTGACATGCACACATGATGCCCATGTGACATCCATGCATGATGCCCATGTGACATCCACACAGGATGCCCATGTGACATCCACACAGGATGCCCATGTGACATCCATACATGATACCCATGTGACATGCATGCAAGATGTGCATGCCACATCCACACATGATGGCCATGTGACATGCATGCATGAAGCCCATGTGATGTCTACACATGATTCCCATGTGACATGCATGATGCCCATGTGACATCCACAGATGATGTCCATGTGACATGCATGCATGATGGCCTTGTGACTTGCACACATGATGACCATGTGACATCTATGCATGATGCCCATGTGACATCCACACATGATGCCCATGTGACATCCACACATGATACCCATTTGACATTCACACATGATGCCCATGTGACATCCACACATGATGCCCATGTGACATTCACACATGATGCCCATGTGACATCCACACATGATGCCCATGTACTGCAAGATACAGAAGTATGCAATCCAGTATATAGATTATTGGACATATAGAAGTTATTTGATTTTATTTAGTCATTGAGGATCATATAATGTTCTGTTTCTCCTTACACCCAGGATATTTCATGATTTCTAAAAATCTGATATTTTCTATTTAAAAATCTGTTATCCTTTCTTGGTATACACAAGAACGAGTTAGCTGTCATGGCCGAGTGACATCTGCAAATGATGGACATGTGACATCCACACATGATGGCCATGTGATGCATGCATGATGGCCATGTGACATCCATGCATGATGCCCATGTGACATCCACACATGATGCCCATGTGACATGCACACATGATGCCCATGTGACATCCACACATGATGGCCTTGTGACATCCACACATGATGCCCATGTGACATCCACACATGATGGCCTTGTGACATCCACACATGATGCCCATGTGACATGCATGCATGATGGTCATGTGACATCCACACATGATGCCCATGTGACATCCATGTGACATGCATGCATGATGCCCATGTGACATTCACACATGATGCCCATGTGACAGCCATACATGATGCCCATGTGACATGCATGCATGATGCCCATTTGACATACATGCATGATGCCCATGTGACATCCACACATGATGGCCCTGTGACATCCATGCATGAAGCCAATGTGACATCCACACATGATGGCCTTGTGACATCCACACACCCATGTGACATGCATGCATGATGGCCATGTGACATGCACACATGATGCCCATGTGACATCCATGCATGATGCCCATGTGACATCCACACAGGATGCCCATGTGACATCCACACAGGATGCCCATGTGACATCCATACATGATACCCATGTGACATGCATGCAAGATGTGCATGCCACATCCACACATGATGGCCATGTGACATGCATGCATGAAGCCCATGTGATGTCTACACATGATTCCCATGTGACATGCATGATGCCCATGTGACATCCACAGATGATGTCCATGTGACATGCATGCATGATGGCCTTGTGACTTGCACACATGATGACCATGTGACATCTATGCATGATGCCCATGTGACATCCACACATGATGCCCATGTGACATCCACACATGATACCCATTTGACATTCACACATGATGCCCATGTGACATCCACACATGATGCCCATGTGACATTCACACATGATGCCCATGTGACATCCACACATGATGCCCATGTACTGCAAGATACAGAAGTATGCAATCCAGTATATAGATTATTGGACATATAGAAGTTATTTCATGAGAAGGAAGGTTTGATTAACAAACCTACCCATGGAATAATCTATTACATGTTAACATCCATTTTGTGATGTTTTCTTATTCTGTTTGTTATTGTCTTTGGTATGAACCCTGTAATTTTCAATTTTAACCAATAAAATAATTGGATTTAGTTATAACTAAAACTGTAGTTCTGCACAAATTCATATGTATTCTATAATAGACTGTTTTTTAATTTATTTCAGTGTTTGCTAAAAGTTCTTCCAAAGTTTGAAACAGATATGTGTGCTTTAAATTTTTTCTCTACAAGACATCCTAGTCTTTTCAAAATAGAAATGTAGTAAAAGTTTATATTAACCATTTACAAAGATGTTATTCCTTCTACCATGACTAATTATTTCTGAAAATAGTATGTTAAAGTATATTGATAGAGTGTGTACTTGTAGACAAAGGAGCAGCATTTACAGGATCTTCTGGAGGCCAAGACGCTGGCGCTCACACAGGCTGACCGTATGTTATCACAGTATCGAGCCCGTAAAGGCCAAGATGAAGCTGAGGTTAGTACAGGGTCAAGGTGGCGACATGGTTAATGGGAGTCCTTGTTTTTTACTCTCAGTTAAAAGTTTCATGCCTCTTCCTACTCAACCTATGATCATTTTGTCCTATTCATTACCACAATTGTTCCTTCCTTCCTTTCCACCCCATCACCATTCTTATCTCCCCTGACCACCAAATATCCTCTCCTAGGTCCTCAGAACACCCTCTTACCTCCCCCTGACCACTAAATATCCCCTCCTAGGTCCTCACAACACCCTCTTACCTCCCCATGACCACTAAATATCCCCTCCTAGGTCCTCACAACACCCTCTTACCTCCCCATGACCACTAAATATCCTCTCCTAGGTCCTCACAACACCCTCTTACCTCCCCTGACCACTAAATATCCCCTCCTATGTCCTCACGCACACCCTCTTACCTCCCCTGACCACTAAATATCCCCTCCTAGGTCCTCGCAACACCCTCTTACCTCCCCTGACCACTAAATATCCCCTCCTAGGACCTCACAACACCCTCTTACCTCCCCTGACCACTAAATATCCCCTCCTAGGTCCTCACAACACCCTCTTACCTCCCCTGACCACTAAATATCCCCTCCTAGGACCTTACAACACCATCTTACCACCCCTGACCACTAAATATCCCCGCCTACGTCCTCACACACACCCTCTTACCTCCCCTGACCACTAAATATCCCCTCCAAGGTCCTCACAACATCATCTTACCTCCCCTGACCACTAAATATCCCCTCCTAGGTCCTCAGAACACCTCTTATCTCCCTTGACCCCTAAATATCCCCTCCTATGTCCTCACGCACACCCTCTTACCTCCCCTGACCATTAAATATCCCCTCCTAGGTCCTCACAACACCCTCTTACCTCCCCATGACCACTAAATATCCTCTCCTAGGTCCTCACAACACCCTGTTACCTCCCCTGACCACTAAATATCCCCTCCAAGGTCCTCACAACATCATCTTACCTGCCCTGACCACTAAATATCCCCTCCTAGGTCTTCAGAACACCCTCTTACCTCCCTTGACCCCTAAATATCCCCTCCTATGTCCTCACGCACACCCTCTTACCTCCCCTGACCACTTAATATCCCCTCCTAGGTCCTCACAACACCCTCTTACCTCCCCTGACCACTAAATATCCCCTCCTAGGTCCTCACAACTCCCTCTTACCTCCCCTGACCACTAAATATCCCCTCCTAGGTCCTCACAACACCCTGTTACCTCCCCTGACCACTAAATATCCCCTCCTAGGTCCTCACAACACCCTGTTACCTCCCCTGACCACTAAATATCCCCTCCTAGGTCCTCACAGCACCCTCTTACCTCCCCTGACCACTAAATATCCCCTCCTAGGTCCCCACAACACTCTTCTTCCCCTCCAGCTGTTCTCAAATACTTGTTAATATTTGTTTATGAATAGGAGGGAGTGACCGAGTTTGAGAAAAAAAAATTATGATTTGTTTATTGATGGTAATCCTCTGAAGCTTTGAACGTTGCAGAAACAACTTTTAATCAAGAGGCAATGACAAGCCCAGGCCTAATATTCATCAAACTTTTGAGCCAAAAATCAGACTCACTCAAAATCTAATTTTTTTGCAAACCCTATCGACACAAAGGTATGGGTAAGAATTGTGATTTTCAGGCATTTTCTGTTAAATTACCTTTAGAATTACTCGTTTCTATAAGTAAATATAGTAATTTGCTTGTAAAATTGTTTTTATTTGGAATTAAAAAAGTTGAGATTTTGAGTCGAGTCCAATTCTTGTGCTCAAAAGCTTGATGAACATTAGGCCAGAACGGCCTGTTATAAAACAGTTTCACCAGCTATAAGGCAACCTCACCAAAAATATAAAAATGGTGGTATGTAACAGCGGAAACAGAAAGCGGTGTTATTTCTTGACTATTAGTTCTGTTGTGTTCATTCTGTTCTGTATATTCTGTTGTGTTCATTCTGTTCTATGTAAGTTTTTTGAGCAAATATAAGCAAGTGGTTATAATTGATTTCAGTCAAACCGTTTACGCAGCCTGTTGCTTTCATCAGAGAAGAAGTGTGACGGACTCAGTCAAGCAGTGTCTGAACTGAGGAACAAGATGGACAGATGTGTCAGAGAAATAGAGGATCTCAATACTGAAAATCACAAGTCAGTTTACATTAAAAACACATATTTCCAGAACTGTCTTAAAAAGTTTCGAATTTTCTGTTGGCTTATTTTGTATTATTTCATCAGGCTCATCCAACCCGCATTATAATGGTCAGTTGTGAAGGATATTATTAGTTATTGGGTTTGTTACTGACCCCCTACAGAAATATGTGGGGTCAGTCAGATTTAGTCCCCTTATACATCTGACTGACCCCACATATTTCTGTAGGGGGTCCGTAACACACCCACTAACTGATTTATTGCATCAAGCACCTTTTTTTTTAAGGCAGACGCCGATATTTAGACAATTTTAATCGCCAACGTCATGAAGAAGTTTGCGCGATTTGACGTCATAACGTTGTCATCACGACCGGTACAGTTTAAAAACATTATTAAATTTACTTATTATGTTTGTTACTAGCGCCTCAAAGAAATATTTGCAAATGATTTAAACTTTGAATCGGAATTGAAGTCCATATTGTTTTAGTGACCCTCTATGAAATCTACTGACCCATTATAGAATAATAGAGGGTCACCATGTGACCGCTCTAATCCAATGAAATTCCTAGGATTTTGAGCGAGGTGCAATAAAAATTCATATACAAGTCTAAACTAAACATAAAATGCATTGATCAATGTTAATCATTATTAATATATAGCCACAATTCAATTCAGAACAGTCAGGGGTGTACCTTGTTTAAGTTATTATACCCCCGCTTTCACAAAGTGAAGTGGCGGCTATAGAGAAACACGCAGTGCTCAAAGAAAATTATTTTAAGAGACAGGCCCAGGGCTTGTTGCTTCTGAAAATGGACAGGCCCCGATTTGAAATGGACAGGCCCTGATTTAAAATGGACAGGCCCTGATTTAAAATAGAAAGGTCCAATATTTTTTTCTTATTGGAAATGTGTCTTTATTCACTTTTATAGCACACATTAATTTTGTTATGTATGTATTAATCAAGCTCATAACCTCCTCTGACTATATTTTTCTTTTTGCTACCACTTTATGCTCCCTGGTCAGCAGACTTATTTACCATTTCGTTTAAAATATGTTAGAATAAAATATTACATAGTAATTTATAACCAGTGCAAAGGAGAGTACTAGCACTTTTGCCAAACGATAATAATCAGAGCCGACTTGGTGAAACTGGAGCTAAACTTGGAGCCAAATTTTTAATCAGGTTTTATGAGACTATCAGAGCCTCCTCTGGCTATATTTTTTCTTTTTGTCACCACTTTCTCCAAGTAAAGAATTAGGAGCCTAGACTAGAATTCATTTAAAAGTAGAATTCAAGGAACTCCTTACACCTTAAATAATGAATAGAAATATACTTTATATCTGTATTTATACATATACAGTATATATAGTTTTCTTTCCACCAACATGTATTTGTAAAAGACATTTTTTCTTATTTGATAATGTAAAAAAAAAAAAAAAAATAATATATCCGAAATTATGTACCATCCGAACTACTATGACACCGCACTTTTACGGCCCGAACATTTCACAAACATTCAATCGAAATACCATCAATAACGATTTTTTTCATGCATTAGTGTGTTTTTAATGACAAAAACGGTATTTCTTATCACAAAGGAAAGAAAACACAACCCTATTAGCAGAATAATGAGTTTTATGTCAACAATTGTCGACCTCAAAGTTGTGACAAACTGCCGACACGAAGCCAGGCAAAATATTCGAACTTCTTATTGTTTCAATGTGTGTATAACACATTTTAATTACTTTATTGCAAGTGTTTTCACAGTTCACAATACACATGGGAGTATTTTGTATTGAGGAACTTGAGCTTGAGATCCAGTAAAACTGATTTTTTTGGGGATTTTTTTTATTTTTTTTTAAGACAGGCCCGACGGGCTCCTCGTCTGCAAAATGAGATAGGCCCGGAATGGATTTCGAGGAGCCCCGGGCGTCGGGCTATCCTATTTCTTGAGCACTGACACGTTGTCCGTAATGTGCAGTCGCGTCTCGTCACGTAACACATTTTTGTCCCGTCGCGCCCCGGTCCCGTTGCGTCGCGTAACACATTTTCATTGCTTGCTTTCCTCAAACATTTTTGAATGGGTTGTTCCTAACTTCATATACACATAACAACTGATGACTTTATGTCCCTCTACATCAGCCATTGTTGATTGCCTAATTTATTACAATCTATTTTTAAATCCGGTTTCTAACAAAACTACAATTTTCTTGTAACATATGGTATTTTTCCTGGTTCTTTTAACTTTGCTGTTAACTAGTTTGCCATGACTTCTTTAGCAGTGTTTAGAAATCATTTACACAAGCTCTTAAAGATTGTACATGTTACATTACAAAATTGGTTATTAATTATCTACAGGGCAATCCTACCTACCCATCAATTAGATGGTCAAGTTTCCTGTTGAAAGGACTTTTGCTTGGACTTTATTACTCTAGCAACTAGTTTTATTAAGATAAAATCAGTTTTAATGAAAGTATCCTAAATAAGTTAATTTACCAAAAGTAAGAGGAATGAACCTGTGTCAAAAGGAAATAATTTTGTTCTTGAAAATAACTTGTTTCAGTTATTTCAAAAAATTCAGATTTTTGGTCATATTCACCATGAAAAAAAGTGTTTTCCTCAATTTTGAGTAAACATTTTCAATTGTTTAAAACATTTTTTTAATTTAATTATATACAAGCAGGTTAAAAGGTTAACTATTTCAAGATTATCGTGTTTTTGCATTCCCTTTAACCCGTGCGTTATCATGTGATCATCAGTGCGAGTCCTGGCCCCATATTCTCGAAACTTGCTCAGCTAAAATCTTATGCTCAAGCTCAAAATTCGTATAATTCTTTTAGATGCAACTTTTTTCAATGGTTGTTTTTCTTCCCGAAACTTTCAGGACATTTGTAATTGATGATTATCTCGATTTGTGTGTAAAGTTTCAGATCATTCCATGACCGTTAAGTAAGATTTTAAATTTTTTATAGCCGAGCTTGAGATTTCGACTCAAAAGTTTCGAGGATATGGAGCCTGTACTCCTGCATTTGTATATTTCAGGTTACAACAAGTGGCAGAGATGCACCAGCAGTTGACTGCAGCACACACAGACCTCACAGTAAAGTTAGTATTTACGTAGTCCAGCAACCCTCCTTCGGTAATCGGTTTCCAATTTATTTTTCAGGTCAAGTTATATACTTGTGTATTCGGACCAAGTAGACTGGTACCCGGTACGCAGTATAGTCTACTGGTCCCCGAATTCACACTCATGATTGCAGGGTTAGTATGATTGCAGGGTTAGTATTTACGCAGCTGTGTCACAATTATCTAAAACAATTATCTAAAAAAAATTGCCTCAGTTCCCATGTCCAATGTAATTTTCTGAAAAGGAAAAGTCTTGTTATTTTTCCTTAGTTCACAGAGCTAGCTACATTGGATGTATTACTAGTCTTCTCAAAATTTGCATAAGCTCCAGGCTAGCCTTAATGTCTAACCCTTGTGTCCTGAGGAGATTTATGGCTGGGTTATTTCATTTTCAACTTGAATTGAATCGTTGTTTAACGGCTCATTAACAAATTATCTTTGGTTATTTTAAGCCAATAGGTTCTACCCCTCTGCCTATCCCTCTAACGGGATCTGCAGTGGTCCTATTATTTGCCCGGAAACCACACGGGGCCTACTCTTACTGCCAAATAGATTCCTGTTTTGTTGACGTGCTTGGAGGATAGACTGATACAAGGGACCGCCTGGTGTATGTCCCCTTCTGATCAACACGGCTAAGGAATAGTGGCCAAACAGGCTGCCCTATCTTTAAATGAAATGTATAGGATTAAAACATGCAGTTTTTAAAACACTTTAATAACTAACATCGTGTTTGAGCAGCATCACTTGAACGAGTAAAATACCAAGGACTGGGTTGTTATGAAAGCAATGCTCATAGTTGTACATATACTGAAGTGAAAAAGAAACGCAACTCTGGAATATCCGCTAATTATCACAGAACTTATGGTGTGGGAGTGGAATAACACGATTCTATATTTTCAATATACCACTAGTTATATAAGTATGCAAATAAGCCTAGTATGCACTGTCAGAAAAAATCGATAATGACTGATACAATTCCCACGGTTTATGTTGGTTTCACCTGTTAAAGCGACAGGCAAAATCCAATAAAAGTCGATATGTGAGTTATGTGATAAATAGAATCTATCATTTGTTCTCATTCATTATTGAATTTATTAAACTCGTTAGCAAAAATGATATAATTCTCAGCAAGAGCCTCGCATTAAATCATTTAATATATTCAGTGATGAAAGTGTACTCATGTAAGATCCTCTATATATTGTATATACTGCACACTTAATTCTACATAATATTCCAAAGAAATCCCAAAATGTTTTGTAAAAAAAAAGTTGCAGTTAGTTAGAGAAAGAACACAACTGTGATGTTGTAGATATTTTAATTACAGTACACTTTGTAACAAGAAATTCATAAATGTTGAAGTTCCTCTTTGAAAAACTGAGCCGGTTCATCGTAAAGAGTTTGCAACATTTTGCATTCCAAGTTTGCTCACATGCTTGAGCCTAACGCATATTCTGTCAATAACGAAACTTTGAAGGAATACTATTTGCTGTGTTATTTGTTGTTTTAGTCTTTATTTCCAAAAGGAAATGTCTTACGTAGCCATATACCATTCCATTAACAGCAGCATATTGTACATACAATATATAGCGGAAATCCCGAGTTGCGTTTCTTTTTCGGTTCAGTATATAAATAAAGTGAAGTGGGGGCTAAATCACGTTGTTATATGTATTAATACATGGGAAATATGTGAGTGGACAGATGTATAAACATGTATTACTTGATTGGCATTAAGATACACTGATTTACCAAGTGGGACCCCGAATGACATTTGTACTCTACTGGCCACTGATTACGTTATATTTAGTCTTATAATAATAAATGCTGCTCTTGTGTGTGTGTTTGATTTTAACTTTATTGTTGGCATGTTTGTACTGTGAAATGACATACTTTAAATCAGTTTGGATGCTTTGTAGTCAAACCACAAATTTAAGTTTGCACATCTGAACAATTTTTCTGGAAAAAAACACGACAAATGCACAATTATGGTCCTCTTTCAATAGTTTTGAATAAAGAAACCACAAACTTTAGTGTCTTGAATATAGAAACTGTGGTGACAGTGCAGAAAATACACACGTTTGTTTCTTTCAGATATGAGTCGATGCAAAAGCTTCAGCAGACGATGAAACAGGAGCACCAGTCTCTCTCAGAGATGCACGAGATGTTACAGAAACATAACACAAACCTTAAACAGCAGTATGACACGTGAGTATGCCACAGAAACATAACACAAACCTTAAACAGCAATATGACACATGAGTATGTCGCAGAAACTACACAAACCTTAAACAGCAGTATGACACGTGAGTATGTCACAGAAACTACACAAACCTTAAACAGCAGTATGACACATGAGTATGTCACAGAAACATAACACAAACCTTAAACAGCAATATGACGTGAGTATGTCACATAAACATAATACAAACCTTAAACAGCAGTATGACACGTGAGTATGTCACAGAAACATAACACAAATCTTAAACAGACATATGACATGTAACAAACCTTAAACAGCAATATACACCAATATGACATGTAAGTCACAGAAACATAATACAAACCTTAAACAGCAATATGCCACATGAGTAACAAACCTTAAACAGCAATATGACACGAGAGTACCACACCTTAAACAGCAATATGACACATGAGTAACAAACCTTAAACAGCAATATGACATGAGAGTGACACACCTTTAACAGCAATATGGCACGAGAGTAACACACCTTAAACAGCAATATGGCACGAGAGTAACACACCTTAAACAGCAATATGATACGAGAGTAACACACCTTAAATAGCAATAAATATGGCACGAGAGTAACACAACTTAAACAGCAATATGGCACGAGTGTAACACACCTTAAACAGCAATATGACATGAGAGTAACACACCTTAAACAGCAATATGGCACGAGAGTAACACACCTTAAACAGCAATATGACACAAGAGTAACACACCTTAAACAGCAATATGGCACGAGAGTAACACACCTTAAACAGCAATATGGTACGAGAGTAACACACCTTAAACAGCAATATGGCACAAGAGTAACACACCTTAAACAGCAATATGGCACGAGAGTAACACACCTTAAACAGCAATATGGCATGAGAGTAACACACCTTAAACAGCAATATGACACGAGAGTAACACACCTTAAACAGCAATATGAAACGAGAGTAATACACTTTAAACAGCAATATGACACGAGAGTATGTCACATAAGCATAATACAGACCTTAAACGGCGATATGACATGAGAGTGACAAACCTTAAACAGCAATATGACATGAGAGTGACAAACCTTAAACAGCAATATGACAAGTGAGTATGTCACAAACATAATACAAACTTTAAAAAGCAACATGACCTGTAACAAACCTTAAACAGCAACATGACCTGTAACAAACCTTAAACAGCAATATGGCGTGTAACAAACCTTAAACAGCAATATGGCGTGTAACAAACATTAAACAGCAATATGACATGAGAGTGACGAACCTTAAACAGCAATATGACAAGTGAGTATGTCACGCAAACATAATACAAACCTTAAATAGCAACATGACCTGTAACAAACCTTAAACAGCAATATGGCATGTAATGAACCTTAAACAGCAATATGACATGAGAGTATGTCACGTAAACATAATACAGACCTTAAACAGCAATATGACATGTGAGTAACAAACCTTAAACAGCAATATGGCGTGTAACAAACCTTAAACAGCAATATGACATGAGAGTATGTCACATAAACATAATACGAACCTTAAACAGCAATATGACACGAGAGCATGCCACATAAACATAATACAGACCTTAAACAGCAATATGACATGTGAGTAACAAACCTTAAACAGCAATATGACACAGAAGTATGTCACATAAACATAATACAAACCTAAAACAGAAATATGACACGAGAGCATGCCACATAAACATAATACAGACCTTAAACAGCAATATGACATGAGAGTATGTCACGTAAACATAATACAGACCTTAAACAGCAATATGACATGAGAGTATGTCACGTAAACATAATACAAACCTTAAACAGCAATATGACATGAGAGTATGTCACGTAAACATAATACAGACCTTAAACAGCAATATGACATGAGAGTATGTCACGTAAACATAATACAAACCTTAAACAGCAATATGACATGAGAGTATGTCACGTAAACATAATACAGACCTTAAACAGCAATATGACATGTGAGTATGTCACAGAAACATAATACAGACCTTTAACAGCAATATGACATGCGAGTATGTCACAGAAACATAATACAGACCTTAAACAGCAATATGACATGTGAGTATGTCACAGAAACATAATACAGACTTTAAACAGCAATATGACATGTGAGTATGTCACAGAAACATAATACAGACCTTAAACAGCAATGTGACATGTGAGTATGTCACAGAAACATAATACAAACCTTAAACAGCAATGTGACATGTGAGTATGTCACAGAAACTTAGTACAAACCTTAAACAACAATGTGACATGTGAGCATATCACATAAACATAATACAGACCTTAAACAGCAATATGAAATGTGAGTAACAAACCTTAAACAGCAATATGACACAAGAGTATGTCACATAAACATAATAAAGACCTTAAACAGCAATATGACATGTGAGTAACAAACCTTAAACAGCAATATGACATGAGAGCATGTCACATAAACATGATACAAACCTTAAACAGCAGTATGACATGAGAGTATGTCACATAAACATAATATAGACCTTAAAAAGCAATATGACACGTGAGTATGTCACAGAAACATAGTACAAACCTTAAACAGCAATATGACATGTGAGTAACAAACCTTAAACAGCAATGTGACATGTGGGTATGTTTATACAGAAAAATAATACAAACCTTAACTCTAATCTATCGAGTGAAATTCCAGCGGATTTAAGGAATGAATAAATTGCACATGCAACATATTATATTAGTCGATGATAAGCCTGTCTATAATCTATCATTATTTGCCTATTTATCATTCAGATCCATGGAACAGCTAAACATACTGCAAGAAGAGAGGAAAAAACTGACAACACAATTAAAAACAGTGGAGAAAAAGCTAGAAGGTTGGTAAACTTCAAAAAGTGCTTCTGTATGAAACAAATTATAATTTTCGTTCAGTGCGTCCTGGATTTTTATGTTGTAAAATGAAATAAGTGACACTTTGTTCCGCCATATGAACCGAATGTTAGCCGTTGATTCTATCGGTTGAGCATGTTAAATAGGTATACGGCAATTGAATGTCAGTTATACTTTGAAGCTGCTTGGAAATATTTGTTCATGTCTTCTGAATTACTTGAGGATTTTCACCAAACTTCACCAGAATGTTCCTTGCATCTGACATCATGTGCAAAATTTCGGGTTGCTGACCCGGTGATCTACTTTAAATGAAATATAGATCACATTCGGTCTCCTATACGACATTAAATTAAATATTAAGTACATAAGGAACGAATATCTCGTAGGACTGACATTGGTGTTGGTCAAATCCAAAATCTGGACTAGTTCACCATAGGGCTCGACATGCAGGCCATGGCCTTCTAGTGTTTATAAGAATAAAATTTGTCATGATTTAAATTTTCACAGTTTCATCCATTCTATACTGTCATGAATTCATTTTCCACAATTTCATCCATTCTATACTGTCATGAATTCATTTCCCACAATTTCATCCATTCTATACTGTCATGAATTCATTTCCCACAATTTCATCCATTCTATACTGTCATGAATTCATTTCCCACAATTTCATCCATTCTATACTGTCATGAATTCATTTCCCACAATTTCATCCATTCTATACTGTCATGAATTCATTTTCCACAATTTCATTCATTCTATACTGTTGTTCACCCAGATACCATAAAGGCATCCCTGAAATGGGAGTATGATTATAAACGATCTGAGGAGGAGAGGGAAACAATGGAAATGTCCATAGACAAAATACGAGGGGACCTGGGGCAGACGGAAAATAAAAAGAAGAAACTTCAGGAGCAGGTAACTATATCTTTTAATATTACCTACAAATAGGATGTCAGATGAAAATTTTCTTAACGAATAATAGAGTCAAGATTTATAATTCTATTAAAGGGGATATCATTTATAAGTCCCTAACCCACCATCAACAGACAAATTTTACAACAGATGTACATCATTTCTAAACAACAATCCCTGTCAATTTTTGTCTGTAGATGGAAGGTCAAGATAATATTGACCTGACACCTAGGAAATGTTTTTCACATATAAGCCATCAGGAAATGAGCATATAAATGCCCCGTTTAGGCGGCAATCTTGTTTTTATATGTTAGAGGGAATGAAGTCAAGAGAAATGTATTGTGAAGGTATTCATTTACAAAATAATTCAGATAAAAAAACCTTCACATAACCAGTCTTCGACTTAACCCACTAGCCTGAAGCCCGGGGCTAGTAAACTGTCATTCGGGTTAGCGATTTATTTTTAATTTATGTAGTCGGGCTAAAGGAAAATGTAAGGGTTTTTGTTGAGTATATAAAAATTCGGGCTAGTGACACAATTTTTTTTACTTCAAAGACTGCATAACTAGAAACTAAAACCAGCAAGAATTGTTTTGTCTATGTTCCTACATGTTTGTTCTATATTACCTTTTCTGCTGTGTAATCAGGTGACCCAGTTGGAGTTTGCGTGTAGCCAGAACGAGGCCAAGATTGTTGGGTATGAGGATGAGATACGTGAACTCAAGACGGAGGTTGGCAAACATCGACAGATAGCTGCCCTCATAAACAGTCTTAGTGGGGGAAATGCCTCGGATACGAACATGAGTGTGCCTAGTAGCAATGCCTCATCGTCAAAGGCAAACTAAACATCTACCATCCAGGAAGAACTCTGGGGGAACTGCTTATACCAGCAGCTATAATGTGTAGAACAATCAGAATCATTTAGTTGATCCACAGACCTATTGTTTGGGGCGCTTGTTTCAGCCAAAGGTTTTTCTGCAGAAGCTTGAGCAGTTTAAATAATACGTAACTCAATTATATATCATTAGAACTGGTATTTTTAGTGGTAAATAAAAATACCTTATTTTTGAAAATCGGTTGAGAAATAAATATTTTACAGCCCAAATGATTTTTTGATGAGTCTTTTCCCATGTAAATTTCTTGTTGGTGGGCCAGCAGAAAATAAATAAATTTCATAACTTCAGTCAGCCTTCATATTTTGCAATAAATCTTTCAGGTTGTCTTAATTTACTAATATCCAACAATTTAAAACCATTTTTGGATAAAAATTCTGAAAAGAAGTATTTTATTGATAGGAGACATGGTTAGTGTTGTATTTTTCATACAGCAGAGTTTTGCATTGAAAATGCCCTATCAAAAAACAGCTTTCGCACGTGAACTTTTTATTTCTCAACCGATTTTGAAAAGTAAGGTATTTTTATTTACCACTAAAAATGTCTGTTTCACTGATATACAACTTATTTAAATACAAATTGTATTTTGTCTGAAAAGTCCAGAAAAAAACTTTGGCTGAAACAAACGCCCCAAACAATAATAACAAACAGATGTGAACCAATGAAGAAGCCAAAATATCATATGGCACCTTAACTTTTCCTTCTAACTCCTCTCTCTAAAATTCATTGATTTTGATGAGAATTCATTCAAAAGATTCATAATGAATAGCAAAATGGGATTATACTAATTTATTTTTATTTTCAAAATAAGAAATTGTATAAAAGGCTGTTTATTATCAAATTATTGGTTAGGCAAATTAGAGATTTTTATTTTTCATCATCGTCATGAAACACACACACAGCTTGCCTTAAGTTGCTGTAAAAAATTGTTCATTCATTTAATCGGTGCGAACATACCATTCCAACAGCAATTCAAAATGTCCTTTTTTAATAATTTATCGAAGTTATTCCTGCAACCTGTCATAAAATTCAAAATGAATGCCGAAATTTTGTTTGTATCCCCTCATCTTGTACGAGGGAATTTTCTCAGCAAAGATAGCTTGAGAAAAGTCGAAGCAAATTGCTTAAATTTCTCAGCAAAGATAGCTTGAGAGAAGTCAAAGCCAATTGCTTAATACAAATATCACAAAAATCGAAATAAACAACTGATGAGGTTTGGTTTCTGTTTAAATATATAGATAAAAGCTAGGGGCAAACAGTTTGCATATATACTCAGACAAATAATGGTAACATGCACTACAGGGCAAGTAGATACTCCAGCAATATTCATCCTGAAGGAATCCCATTTTTCCCCACTTGTGAGGCCTCTTTTCCAATAGAATCTTTGTTAATCAGACCATCATTCATCATCTGAAGGAATCCCATTCTTTCCCCATTGAGAGGCCTCCAGTATACGTGGCTCCATCATAAATGGAGTGTCTAGAATTTGCAGCAGCTCTGCAGTTCTGCAGGACTTAGAAGGTTAAAGGTAATGTAGCGACACAGCCAAATATGCTCTTTTTTTGAGAGTTCTGAAAAACTTGCAAAAAGGTGAAAGAATTATCAAAATCGGATGATAAACAAAACAGGTAAGACCATTTGAATGTTGTACTAAAATGGATATGGGAGCCGCCATTTTGAAAACTATGACATCATAGTTCCATATGACCATATATGGAATATTGATAAATATCATTTAAAGCAAAACAAATCACTGCACATGAATGCAAACTCCTTAACTGGGCATATAAAGCAGTATTTACATAAGTTATACGTATTCTTCATACAGTTACTTTAATTTTTTCCCCTATAAATGAGTAATTTTTCATATTTATCAATATTCCATATATGGTCATTTAGAACTGTGATGTCAAAGCTCTAAAAAGGGCGGCTTCCATATCCATTTCATCGGAACCTTCAAACGATCATATCTTCTTTGTTTATCATCCGATTTTGATAATTCTTTCACTATTTTTCAAGTTTTTCAGAACTCTTAATAATAAAGATTGTTTGGCTGTGTCGCTGTATTCCCTTTAATATAGGCCCATTCTCCATATTTTATCTCGGTGTATTAAAATGGATGAGCCTGGCAAGTTTATTCCTGTTTGCCATTATTTAATCTTTCTTGTGTTGGTGCAACGTAAAACCTGATTCCAGTTTAAAAAAAACAAAAAAAACTAACTGTGACGTTGAGTTATGTCGTAAATAAAATGTTGCTGGCGTTGACGTCATCCGTTGATAATGTTCAATAAAGCGAATAATTCAGGTTAAATTTATACATAAACTGATTTAAAATGTAATAAGTAATAATGAAAAAGATTAGTCACCAGTAACTGCTGGGTTCGATTATAGGGAAATTGGACATCACTGATTATCAGTGAATGTTCCCGTCTTGGTTTATTATTGTGATGTTGTCTATTGTAAGACTGAGTGTAAGACAAAATCCCCCCTGCAAAACTTGACATACCCGAATAAAATCTTATTAATTATATATTTTGATAATAATTTATATAACACATATCCGTTTTGATGTATTACGCCTAATAAAAAGAAAATATTTACTGAATAAATCGAAATTAAAAAAATAAATTGAACATTCATGAAATTTCATAAGCGAGATTTTTTCGTTATGCCAAAATGAGCAAGGGGGATTTTGTCTGTACACCATTAGACTAGATCTTATTTGTCAGAGAATGCATTTACACACGTTCATGCACGTGTTATACACATTGTTATTTACCTACTGTTTTATGCATCACACTCTGTTACCCTGCTTGCCATGTATTTTCTGTAAATGCCAACCAAGGTGAAATGGTGTAAATAAAAATGACCTAAATGAAGGGACACACAGCAATCTTGATAAAAAAAATAATTCCGTGCTACGAATCAGTAGTGTTATTTTTTACTGGTCCTTTGGGACCAACGAGCCCAATATAGGTGGCTTTAAAGTAGAATACCGCTTAAGCCGGTGCTAGGGGGCGTGAGAAGTGTTGCTTCTTTTATTACTTCTCATGAACAGACTCAATAAAACCGAGTCTGCTGCTTTATTCTCTGAATTGTGTTTGTTGCTCTCAAAGGATCACCTTTATCAGTATTTATTGCATATTAACATGTCAATATTATTAATAATTTAATAGAATATTTCCAAGCAAATTGTTTTTGCTGAGTAATAACTGCTGATTATGTTGGACCAATAATAGATTTAAACCTACGGTAGAATAACGAAAAATGAAAACTGAAAATTTTATTTTGCTGGTTTAAAAAGTCAAATAGATACTGGATAATATTAATCCTTGATTGTAAATTTTCAAGCTTGCCGTTTATCTCTTTAAGCTGATTTGCACGTGATCTTAAACAGAATTTGGTCAAGTTTGTTCGACTTGTTTTCAACTAGGTTGGCTCATAGAGGGTTGTTTTTTAGTCAACAAAAATGCCAAAAAGGAATGTCTTTAGTGAATGTAGTGTTTCTTTTGTTTGTCTGTTGACTCGTGTAATTCTCTACTCTTGTTTGTAACCGTGTTTAATGTGTGTTGTTGCTGTAACTTGTTTCTAATACGTGTTGTTTTCTTAATCTTTTCCATACTGTCCTGGGTTGTCTCGTTCCAGTGAATATTTATTTCTCATTAGTGCCTTGTATTTTTAGTGCATTTTTACACAAGAACTGAATGAGTACAAGTTATAATCAAAATAAAATTTTAACTAAAAACTGTTTTTGCTTGTCTGTCCTGTTGTTAAATACCATGTTGATTTGTGCATTGAAATCTATTTGGTACTCAATACCTCTAACCTACGGCTGGTGACATGGCTGGCGAGCTGTATCTCTTTAACACGGATGGTGACACGTTTCTCTTTGATGTACCTTCACTATGCTATGTAGGTTTGTTCCCAAAGAGAGAAATCTATATATTTACTTTGATGGAAAATAGTGAAGATTTTATATGACCACGGAAATATACTAATATGATGTGAAGATAATCAACAGATACACACTACAAACTGAAGGTCTTGTAAAAATTATAGCTCTAAATATGGACGAATGAACACTATATCAGCTCATCTGGCCATTTAGAGCTAAAATAAAATTTTAATTGAAAATTAATTTTTATGCTCCCCAAAAAATTCCAGGGGAGCATATAGTTTGCGCTTGATCCTAATATCTTTCCTGGACCATGTGGACGGTAACCTGAAAACTACTAATGGGACTGGAATACAACTTATCACACTACAACACTAGAACTCTATCGTCATTCAAGTTAGAGATATTGCCCTTTGTATTTTATTCATGACACTGCGTATGCAAGCCTGCCTCCATCGTAAATGGAGTGTCTACTATAAAATTTGCACAACTCTGCAGGTATTTAAAGAAGGTTCTAGGCCCATTCTCCATATTTTATCTTGATGTAAATAGAGGATGAGCCTGGCACGTCCATTCCTGTTATGCCTTTCATGTTTTGGTGAGCCTTAAAAACCAATTCAGTTCAATTCAATTGTAATTTTATACTTGTAGAGGGCAAAAATAACCATAACTCTAACTTCAGCTTGAGTAAATACAGACTTATCTCTCTTTGTACACTTCAGTTTTAGCTCGACTTTTCAAAGACAAAGTAATACCCTTCTTATACTTAGCCAATTTTTTTGTTAACTTTTTTCAGTAGCTCGTAATTCAGAAACTGCTCGACAGAAACTTTACACATTATTCACCATCATGAATTTTATATTTATGTTTGCCCATTCCCGGCCCCCGTGTGGTTCTGGGGACCCTGTTTGGTTCCGGGGTAAAGAATAGGACCATAAGAATTGTAGGGGTAGGCAGAGGGTAAAACCCCTCCCCCAAATTTATGTTCATGCTCATTAAAGGGTTTAAGGTCTTCATCATGATTCCTGCATTGTTTCAGGTGCCATCTCGCTCACATTACTAGAGCAGTGGCAGAAAAACAATAAACGTGGCTCCAACGTAAATGAAGTGTCTCCAGTAGAATTTGCAGTAACTCTGCAGTTCTGCAGGTGAGAAGGTTCTAGGCCCATTCTCCATATTTTATCTCGATGTACATGGAGGATGAGCCTGGCATGTTCATTCCTGTTATGGTGCCATATAACCTTTCATGTGTTGGTGCGCCTTAAAACCTAATTCAATTCAATTGCCCTTTCCCAACCCTAATTTAAAATTTTGTTTAGGGCGGTAGGAAAATATATATTTTTTTTTTAAAAAAGCAAAATTTAACAAAACAAAGCATTGAAAACAATAGCATTGATCTTTGACGATAATAATCAAAAAATATCTTTATCTTAGGAAAAAATATTTGGGTAAGGCCCTTTTTTGGTGTCGGTCGGGAAAGGGCAAACATAATGTTTTAAGTGTGGCCTAATAAAACTTCATTTACACAAAGCATCCACTTCGGGGAGCATCGATCGGTTCTGCCCGTATTCTAGCTGCTTTTTTTAAAGACAAGTTGGTTTTTAATAATTATGATTTGATAAGACATCTTATTACATTTCTGTCAAATTTAATTAAATTGAATTGAATTGGGGTTTTAAGGCGCACCAACACATGAAAAGGTTATATGGCGCCTTAAAGGCATGAACATGCCAGGCTCATCTTCCATGTACATCAAGATAAAATATGGAAAATGGGCCTAGAACCTTCTCACCCTGAACTGCAATATCTATTTTAAACAATTGAATTGAATTGAATATGAAGCTAATGACATAATATTACAATCTCCCCTATTCAGTTGTACTTTTTTTGCTGTTCTACCAATCACAAAAAAGTAATAGAACTACATAAATATAATATTACTGAAAATGATGAATATCCCCGCTTAAATTCTAAGTGAAACAAAAGGTCATAACTCTGTAATAAATTAGGCAATCAACAAGGGGTGATGTAGTTATGTGTATATGAAGTTTGGGAACAACACATTCAAAAGTGTGTGAGAAAAGCAAGTAATAAAAATGTGTTATGGGACATGACGGGACAAAAATGGGCATGATTCCTATATAGTCCCCACTTCACTTTGTGACTTTCTGGGAATAATTTCAACAGAAACAAGAATAATTTGTAAAAATTTTACTTTATTAAAAATATTTCCAAAATGTTGATATAATGTATAAATACAATGAAATACAAACATACAAAACATTAACAGAGAAAATTTAAGCTGATAACAAATACTGTATATTACAAATGTACAACGATCATGGTGGGAGTAACTTCTGGATGTCTAGCATATTGTCTTGATGTCTGGAAACTGAACATGCTAGGGTAAAGGCTACAAATTAGGCATAGAAGAAATACCTGACATACTTAAAAACTTTTTTTTTTAAACTGACGATGCACCTTCTTACTTAATGAAACATGACTGTAGCTTTTAACATAACCTACGCCGATCCTTACCATGAAACCAAAAAAAAGATGACAATAGGTATGCAGTACTGGAAAAATGGTGGGGGGTGGGGTGGTCTGCCTCTACCACAACAAATCGACCGTCATGCATCGCCTGACATGTGCTAAAATGATGTAAAACACCATTTAAACAAATTCAAACTGTTTCGTAAGTGGTCAGTCCGACTAATAATGCCAAACAGGCATTTACACACTGGACTGAACAAAATAATTTCTTGAATAAATTGTATACTATGTTATCTGGAGTTGGATATATAACCATAGGAACAGGTTAAGTACCTTTGTGATACTGGGTAGGAATTTTTGATTAAACAAGAAATGTCACTGTAAGTGACAAATGCCCCTCACTCAAGTGGTTTTGACCTTTGACCTCTAAGTGTGACCTTGACCTTGGAGCCACGAACCTTGTGCCAAGTTATTTGAAAATCCGTCCATGAATGTCGGAGTTATTAACAGGACACGAAAGCACTTCATTTTGACCTTTGACCTCTGTGACCTTGGACCTGGATTTTGTGCGCGTCGTCTTGTTGTGGTGAGCACTTGTGCTAAGTTATTTGAAAATCCGTCCAGGAATGCCAGAGTTATTGACTGGACACAATTGTACGGACTGACCGACGATGCGACTACTATATGCCGCCCTAAAAAAGAAATGCCCAACAAAAACACATTTATTTTAACAATATTAGATCAACCAAACATTTCAAGATCTTTGAAGTCCATTTACACCAGTAGACAAACAGCAACGAACTGCGTAGCGTGAGTGACATCATATCCTTTATCAAAGGCATGTAGGGAATCAGAAAAGGCTTGGGTTTTAGGGCCAGTATTATTTTCTATCTGGCTGAAGCAAGAACATGGATAACTGATACACTGTAATTTTATGGCAAAGTTTGTGTTCAGTACATGTGTTATATCAGGATAGAGGTGTAAATTTATACTAGTATGTACATTCGTTGCATCAGTTTAATTGGTATTAATGGCGCACTAACACAAAAAGGTTATTTGGCGCCAACAGGAATGAATATTACAGGCGCACTCTCCATGTACATCGAGATAAAAATATGCAGAATGTGCCTTGAACCTTCTCACCTGCAGAACTGGAAACTTAATTTGAAGAAACTGAAAGAATTATCAAAATACCATGAAAAATAAAAGAAATATGACCTATTGAAATGTACAAAGAAACATCAATGGAGGCGGCCATCTTGGAATGATGACGTCATCATGTATTTTTTACCATATATTGCATATTGACAAAATATATTTAAATCAAAGAAAATCACTTAAAATTGATTGAAAATAAATACACAAATGTAAAATGTAAACATTGTATGCTTAATTTCATTTACAGTGATTTTCTTTGCTTTGAAAGGTATTTTGTCAATATGCCATATATGGTAAAAATGCGCGATGATGTCATCGTTCCAAGATGGTTGCCTCCCTTTATGTTGCTTTGCAAATGTTCAATAGGTCATATCTCCTTTATTTTTCATGGTATTTTGATAATTCTTTCAGCTTTCTTCAAGTTTTTCAGAGCCCTTTTAAATAAATATTGTTTGAAAATAGTGCATCAACCCCTTTAAGTAATGCCCGATATGTGGCATTCTTGGAGATAAAAAGAATCTCACATTGGTGCTTACATAATATTAAATTTATTAAACTCAGATACAATTTATAAGATCCTGGCCATAGCCTCGCATCATACTATTTTATCTGAGTTTAATATATACAATATTAAATGGGCGCACGTGTAAGATCCGCTATTTACGACAGCAATTACTGACTGTACAATTACAGTAGACTTCTCTTTTTGTTTTTACCTATATGTTGTAAATATACATGTGTATACAATAGTAACATTAACACAATAACACTATCATAACAAGATTTGTTCAAAATAAATATATATACATGTATACATAAATACTTAAAAGATTTTTATAGTGTCAATACAAGTTTATGCATTATAACATACAAGGTAAAAATACTCTGGCCAAATAAAAGTAATGTAAAGTTTCCTGTCCTTCATTGGTCTATCTCAAAAAACAATTGTAATATATGGCCACACTCTAATGGTCAAAAAGACTAGATATTTAGCTTCAGTTATAATAAATTTATTTTCAGTCCGGCAATGGTTTGTCGACTTTAAACCGTAAATACATAATTTAAACTAAATCTTGAACTAAAACTTGTTAATACCACAGTTAGTTTCAAGCTCCTTTAATAGGCTAACTCATACAGAACAATAATTTTTGTAACAATAACCATAATTTTTGTCACAAAATTTAGTATCTCATCCCATATATTTGTATAACCGGAATGATAATCTATGCATTAATTTTACTTGGCCTTTCTAAATTACAGTATATATAAAAACATCTGGTAGTATATTTATATACAGCAGACGGATTAGATCCCTACACTCATACATTATATCATAACTGGGCTATATAGAGCTTTGCTCCTAGATTCTGTATCTATGTACATCTATTTATTGCTCGAGTGTTGTGGTGTGCTGTTCAAAGTAACACTACAATGGAGCTTTGCTCCTAGATTCTGTATCTATGTACATCTAATTATTGCCCGAGTGTTGTGGTGTGCTGAAGTAATATTGGAGCTTTGCTCCTGGAGTTGATTTCAATTCACAGCTGTTAGTATATCTAGAATGTGTTGGCACCTCATGCCCACTGGTGTTATAATTGTAGAGAGCGCTAAACACAAGTAATAACACGCCAAACACAAGTAATAACACAAGTTGTATACTCTGTATAATCATTTGAAGTTAAAATACCCCATACAATTTTTCTATATATCAACTCTTTATATATAAATATA
This sequence comes from Cyrtodaria siliqua, assembly GCA_037043455.1. Lineage (NCBI taxonomy): Eukaryota > Metazoa > Mollusca > Bivalvia > Adapedonta > Hiatellidae > Cyrtodaria > Cyrtodaria siliqua. Next base: position 339,546 of record JAWPHD010000714.1, on the reverse strand, counting down.
AAGAGTACAGAAAGTTCTAGTTTGGAGTGTTTCATCCTTTTACTAAGACAAAACATTTTATTAAAATTTAATTTCTAATTCAAGCGATATATGAAACACTAGCCACGCAAAGTGCTTGATACATCGATGTAATTCTGAACATAATCCATTGTATCTATTTCACCAAAAACTGGCCAATATCAGGGCTTACACTGGCTATTTTTTCTTTGCGCAACTACTTTCACCAAATAAAAAAAATTAGAGCCAAATTGAAAACATTGGGGCCAAATATTTTCTTTATGGCACAAACTCAATACGTGCAATTTCAAGATAACGTGGTCCTCAAATCAAATCATTCGGAGATACTTAACTATAACCCTGTTGACTACCTAAAACAAACTGTGGTTACAGATACATGTTGAACTTTTAGAGTCGCAATGTATTGTTCTATAGTAAAAATCATGTTAGAGAACATTTCGAAACATTTAGGAATTGGAAGCTGAGGTAACTAACACAGAGCTCCAGATAAGGTGCGTCGTTGCGTTTTTGACGCATCAAAAAAGCTGAATACGCACATGAATTTCAAGTTGTGCGTCAGTAAAACGCACCGATATATAAAATGACGCACATAAAAATGATTCTCTACATTTTTGTTGACTTATTTTATCGGTCATGGTCCTTCATAAATCCTAAATCGGCAATTGGTTTATCTATATTCTATATCACTATAGAATAGTGATATAGCGCAAATCACTTTCGCAAATATGGTTTTTCTTGCGCCATATTTCATTTTTATGCGCATTTTGCACCATTTGCGCATCCCAGTGCGAGCCCTGAATATTCAACAGATAATAAGGGCTATTCCATTAAAACATACATGGGACACCAGAAATGCACAAATAAAATTGAACACCCACCCATAGATGCAAAATGGAGTTAAGAAACTTTCAGAAAAAAAGAGTTCACCAATAGATCTGTACTAAATTGCCTTCCTGGGGCCCGGGTGTATTTTAATGGCATAGCCCTAAATATTATGTTCCGTTTTGATTCGGGCTAAAAACATTCATCAGTCATGCTTTTACTAGAGGCAAGAAATGGTTTCAATATAATTAACTATATTATATAAGGATTTTATAAACTTCCAATGTCATTAAACTCTTTCAGTTCACTTGGATAAGTGTCCTTGAATAGAACTGGGTCGGCGCGAAACTCAATAGTTTTCAGCGGCATGGCTTGGTAAACACTGGTGAATTTATTAATGCACTCTGACCTCTCCACCATGTGAGTGACGTCTGCTGACAACATTTCTGTGTTTATACACTCCGGACACTTGAACTTCTTCCTTGGTGTGACCTTGACTGGTGCCTTGCCGGTCACGTTGGTCATGAGGAAGTTCATGGCAATGTCCTCGCAGTTCATGTGGTCATCAACCCACACCTTGATGTTGCCAGGCATACTGTATGTGTACAGGTAACTAAAGTACTGAAATATTGAATTGAAACATTCATGATATAGATAAACTACAAACACATATCACTGAATTAATGAGCACACATTGATGTTGTCGAGTATACTGTATGTGTACATGTAACTAAAGTACTGAAATATTGAATTGAAACATTGTTTTTGTATTTAAACTACAAACACATATCACTGAATTAATGATCACACCTTGACGTTGTCGGGTATACTGTATGTGTACATGTAACTAAAGTACTGAAATAGTGTGTGGAATATTCAATTTGATGTAGCTGAACTACAAACACATGTAACTGAATTAATGAGCACAACTTGATGGTGCCAGGCATACTGTATGTGTACAGGTAACTAAAGTACTGAAATATTGAATTGAAACATTCATGATGTAGATAAACTACAAACACATATCACTGAATTAATGAGCACACATTGATGGTGCCAGGCATACTGTATGTATACAGGTTACTAAAGTACTGAAATGTCACTTATATAAATCAGTATAAAATAACCATGGCTCTTGTCGCTTACTATGTTTGAAAACTTTTTTTTACAGAAATACATAACAAAGCAAGAAACTGAATGCAAAGAACCTAGAGTTCAAGAAAAAACGTTTTGTTCTGTCACTGTAACACATCATGCAAGTAGATATATTCACTACCTATACAGCATCCAGTACCTTATGATAGAAGGCCGCCCCAGTGAGGACCATGGAGATGGAATTGGTCCACTCCGACTCGTACCGCCACTTGCCCGTCGTGTTATCCCACAGCTGGACTCGTGATGGAAACCCAACCAGTCTGTCTGGAAACTCTCTCCATACCTGAACATTAACAACATTACATATAACGGTTGAACACAGGATGGAAATTCTAAAAATTGTATGGGAACTACTTCCATACATAAACATAAATGATGATTATTTAGAAATGGCTGACAATGCATCTTTACTGGTCAGGGACCACATTCCGTCACTTATGCCAACTTAAACAATTTTTTCAGACAAATGTATGTATCCTGCCAATTTTTACTCTACTTTCTATTAGGTTACCTCTTCCTGGAAATTGAACACCAAAGCGTTTTGTTTTATGTAAATTATTGAAATGGCACTTGACCTTTTTATAAATAGTCTAAAATTGAGAAATCATTTTGTTTACAAGCCCCGTTTCTGTAATGTTTTTAGCAAGTGATACAGTAACATTTTATAAGTAAAAACATGTTTGCAAGTCTATTTAACAATTTCATTACAAAAACTGTATGGTTGCATTGTTCCATCATTCACCTTGATCGCTATAACAATGCAACTGGTAATGTCAATGCAATATTTTCCAAATCAAATGCTGTCTATTTTACACTAAAACAAAGGGTAACTCGTATAAATCAGATTCGGGCTGTATGAGTTGCCTCTCTTTGGTTAAAATATATTAACTGCGTTCGCTGAAGTGTGATAAAAAACATATATGAAGTCATAACAGTGTTATTGTTTTTAGCTCTACTGGCCAAGGGCCAGCAGAGCTTATGGGATGGTGTGTTGTCCGTCTTCCGTCGTCCGTCCGTCCGTCCGTTAACTTTTGCTTGTGTACACTCTAAAGGCCACATTTCTGATGCAATCATCATGAAACTTTGTCAGAATGTTTGTCTCAATGAAATCTCGGTCAAGTTCGAAAATGGGTCATGTGGGGTCAAAAACTAGGTCACTAGGTCAAATATTGGAAAAACCTTGTGTACACTCTAGAGGCCATATTTTTGACCCGAGCTTGATGCAACTTTGTCAGAATGTTTGTCTTAATTATATCTTGGTCAAGTTTGAAAATGGGTCATATGGGGTTAAAAACTAGGTCACTAGGTCAAATACTTGAAAAACCTTGTGTACACTCTAGAAGCCGTATTTCTGACCCAATTTTGATGAAACTTTGTCAAAATGTTTGTCTTAATTATATCTTGGTCAAGTTCAAAAATGGGTCATGTGGGGTCAAAAACTAGGTCACTAGGTCAAATACTTGAAAAAAATTGTGTACACTCTAGAGGTCATATTTGTTACCCAATCTTGATGAAATTTTGTCAAATTGTTTATCTTAATTATATCTTGATCAAGTTCCGAAATGGGTCACGTGAAGTTAAAAACTAGGTCACTAGGTCAAATATTGGAAAAACCTTGTGTACACTCTAGAGGCCATATTTTTGACCCGAGCTTGATGCAACTTTGTCAGAATGTTTGTCTTAATTATATCTTGGTCAAGTTTGAAAATGGGTCACATGGGGTTAAAAACTAGGTCACTAGGTCAAATACTTGAAAAACCTTGTGTAAACTCTAGAAGCCGTATTTCTGACCCAATCTTGATGAAACTTTGTCAAAATGTTTGCCTTAATTATATCTTGGTCAAGTTCAAAAATGGGTCATATGGTTTAAAAACTAGGTCACTAGGTCAAACTTTGGAAAAAACGTGTGTACACTCTAGAGGCCATATTTTTGACCCGATCTTGATGCAATTTTGTCAGAATATTTGTCTCAATTATAGCTTGCTAAAGTTCGAAAATGGGTCACACAGGGTCAAAAACTAGGTCACTAGGTCAAATACTTGAAAAACCTTGTGTACACTCTAGAGGCCATATTTCTGACCCGATCTTGATGAAACTTTGTCGAAATGTTGTCTTAATTATATTTTGGTCAAGTTCAAAAATGGGTCCCATGGGGTCAAAAACTAGGTCACTAGGTCAAATACTTGAAAAACCTTGTGTACACTCTAGACACCATGTAGTACGACTCGATTCATCAATGATATAACAGCCAGTAGAGCGTTCTCAGGCCCTCTTGGGCCTCTTGTTAATAATTTATTATGCGGCAGTATGCGCGCATCCCTAATGCCATATAAGGAAATATAATTTTTTTGGAGGAATTCCTTTCGTTTTCGTACCACTTATTTACATTTCGGTGGTTTCTTCTGTTTTCAATCTTCAGGGCTAAACATCTGTGAAATACTAACATTGCACCAGTAATTTGTAGTGTAAAAACAGGTTTTAAATGAGAATGATGGAAAGTGGGCTTGGACAGAAAGTGGCCGCTAACCAGTAAATATGGCATTTGGGAATGACCAGTAAACAGTGTTGTTTATTTGTACATTTGATAGCGACAGAATGTCATTTCGTCTTTATATTCATGGAGTCATGCTAGAAAACTACGTATTGGTAGTATCCAGTAACATGTAGTCACTACCAGTACGCGCGTTTACATACCTCGTATCCAAACTGCATCTCATCCGCAGTCAACATGACTATGTCATCATCCAAGGCCAGAATACACTCTGTCTCTATCTCCTCATAGGGGAAAAACCTGTAAACAGAACAAATATGTCATCATCCAGGTCAGAATACACAAGTATGCAGGTGATTAGAGGGATGACATTAGTTTTTTAGCTCTACTGATCAAAGATCAGCAGAGCTTATGCCGTGGTGCGGTCCGCCGTCTGTCTGTCCTTAAACTTTTTTTGTAGTGACTACTCCTCTGAAACTATTGGATGGATTTTCATGAAACTTTACAGGAATGTTGCCCATGATGTCTAGTTGATCCTAGCAAAAATTCAACAAGTTTGTAGAGACTACTTCTAAACAAGAGGCCCAAGAGGGCCTGTGAACGCTCTAATGGCTGTTATACCATTGATGAATCGATTCGTACTACATGGTGTCTAGAGTGTACACAAGGTTTTTCAAGTATTTGACCTAGTGACCTAGTTTTTGACCCCATGGGACCCATTTTCGAACTTGACCAAAATATAATTAAGACAACATTTCGACAAAGTTTCATCAAGATCGGGTCAGAAATATGGCCTCTAGAGTGTACTAGTGACCTAGTTTTTGACCCTGTGTGACCCTGTGTGACCCATTTTCGAACTTTAGCAAGCTATAATTGAGACAAATATTCTGACAAAATTGCATCAAGATCGGGTCAAAAATATGGCCTCTAGAGTGTACACACAATTTTTCCAAAGTTTGACCTAGTGACCTAGTTCTTAACACCATGTGACCCATTTTTGAACTTGACCAAGATATAACTAAGACAAACATTTTGACAAAGAGTGTACACAAAGTTTTTCCAATATTTGACCTAGTGACCTAGTTTTTAACCCCATATGACCCATTTTCAAACTTGACCAAGATATAATTAAGACAAACATTCTGACAACGTTGCATCAAGCTCGGGTCAAAAATATGGCCTCTAGAGTGTACACAAGGTTTTTCCAATATTTGAACTAGTGACCTAGTTTTTAACTTCATGTGACCCATTTCCGAACTTGATCAAGATATAATTAAGATAAACAATTTGAAAATATTTCATCAAGATTGGGCAACAAATATGACCTCTAGAGTGTACACAAGTTTTTTCAAGTATTTGACCTAGTGACCTAGTTTTTGACCCCACATGACCCATTTTTGAACTTGACCGAGATTTCATTGAGACAAACATTCTGACAAAGTTTCATCAAGATCGGGTCAAAAATATGGCCTCTAGAGTGTACACACGGTTTTTCCAAAGTTTGACCTAGTTACCTAGTTTTTAACCCCATGTGACCCATTTTCAAACTTGACCAAGATATAATTAAGACAAACATTCTGACAAAGTTGCATCAAGCTTGGGTCAAAAATATGGCCTCTAGAGTGCACACAAGGTTTTTCCAATATTTGACCTAGTGACCTAGTTTTTAACTTCATGTGACCCATTTTCGAACTTGATCAAGATATAATTAAGATAAACAATTTGACAAAGTTTCATCAAGATTGGGTAACAAATATGACCTCTAGAGTGATCACAAGTTTGTTCAAGTATTTGACCTAGTGACCTAGTTTTTGACCCCACATGAGCCATTTTTGAACTTGACCGAGATTTCATTAAGACAATCATTCTGACAAAGTTTCATCAAGATCAGGTCAAAAATATGGCCTCTAGAGTGTACACACGGTTTTTCCAAAGTTTGACCTAGTGACCTAGTTTTTAATACCATGTGACCCATTTTTGAACTTGACCAAGATATAATTAAGACAAACATGTTGACAAAGTTTCATCAAGATTGGTTCAGAAATACGGCTTCTAGAGTGTACAAAAGGTTTTTCAAGTATTTGACCTAGGGACCTAGTTTTTAACCCCATGTGACCCATTTTCAAACTTGACGAAGATATAATTAAGACAAACATTCTGACAAAGTTGCATCAAGCTCGGGTCAAAAATATGGCCTTTAGAGTGTACACAAGGTTTTTCCAATATTTGACCTAGTGACCTAGTTTTTGACCCCACATGACCCATTTTCGAACTTGACCGAGATTTCATTGAGACAAACATTGTGACAAAGTTTCATGATGATTGCATCAGAAATGTGGCCTCTAGAGTGTACACAAGCAAAAGTTAACGGACGGACGGACGACGGAAGACGAACAACACACCATCCAGTAGAGCTAAAAACTATAAGTGATATTGATATGGGACTTTTTCTAAATGATCAGCATGACATGATGTTGGTCCTTGTCGAAAATTGGTTTGATTCAACGTTAAACATAGTTACATAGTAAAAACTTGTAGGGACTACTCCTCTGAAACTACTTGAATGATTTTCATGAAACTTAAAAGAAATGTTGCTCTTGATGTCTAGTTGGCCATAGCAAAATTTCAGGTCAGCCGGAAATTCAAGATGGCCACAATGGCTAAAAATAGATTTTTAAAAAACAAATTTGTAGCGACTACTTCTTGAAAAGTATAAGTGATACTGATATGGAACATTTTCTAAAATATTCTTTTCTGGATGCGGGACAGAAATCACAATGAGAGTAGGGAAATGTCTGTTACAACTTCATGGATCTAGAAACAACTGACCTGTTGCTGAGTTTGTTGTGTGGCGTCTGCACCACCTTCATGGGTTTTCCCGTCACAGGCCATGCCGACACTGAAACACAAATACAACTAACTTACCATACAGAGAAAAACATGATCAAGTTTCATAAAGAGCTCTGAAACGAGATGTTTACATGGTGACCCATTTAAACAGTTTTTCTCCGATGCCAACTTGTTACTTCATTTTCTTGTTCCATACTATATGTACATTGTTAAAAAGTCACCACATGGAAAATAAAGAAATGATGACCTTAATAAACATGTGACCTCTTCATCATGTGACCTTTGTATCCAAAGGATAAATAAAATGGGATTAAAAACAAAGAAATCTTGATGAGATGCTCTCTAAACATAGGATACTACTAACAGGATTACGACTGTAGTTTACAGAGATCAAATTTAATATTTTTAGCCACTTGCTAAAACAAACAAGTGGAGCGCTGTGGTTTAGGACCCATGATCCAAAAGTCGTGGGTTCGATCCCCGCCATTGCCATATGCGTTGTGTCCCTGAGCATGACACTTTATCTGCATTTGCTTAGTACTGGTTCTACCCAGGAAGACATTGAGAGTGATTCAAATAAGTTCATAGAGCTTTCGTTACAATCGATGTAAAATAAATAAGTTTAAACTAAACAAGTGCCAAGATTTTCTACTTGCTATTTTAATCAAGCGACTTGCATTAATTAATGATTTAAAGCCTTCCATTCATTGTAGCAGGAATGCTATACATGTAATTGAGGACATTTTAACACTCACCTAGAAGCAACAAGGTAATGATGCATCAGTATACTTACTATGCACCTATGTTACTAAGTTTGATGAATATGTTTAATGAATAAAAGTAGATTTGACTTTGTGGGTTTCTTTTATTACTTGCAAAATTTAGCAAGTGCTAATATTTTCTACTTGCAATCTGCAAATATCTCTACTTGCATTTAGAAAGTAAATAAGTGTTAAATTTGAACCATGGTTTAGAAATATTATGTCTTACTCTGTGGTGGTGCCTTCTCCTGGTTGTTCCAGACGACCAGTATCTTGGTGAGACTGGGCACCTTGGCCACCTGGTGGATCACATCAAATAGGGATTCCAGTCTGTCATACGTCAGTATCACGGCTGTGAAGCCCTGACTGGTAGGGGGCATCAGGGGCAGGAACAACGGGTTCTGTACTGCACCCTGCAGTATACAACAGTAAATCATTAACTTTCATGCAGAAATGCATTTTCTTGCATAATGACGAGGTTATCTTATTAATTTATTGTTTTAAAGGGACACATGGCAATCTCGAGTTTTATTCAAACATTAAAATGTGTGTGTAGTTCTAAGGTTTATAGTCCCTCCGCCAACATACTCAATGAGCCTTACAGCTCACCGAGATGGGTACAATAGAGTCTGGACTTTCAAACATTAAAATTTGCTCCTCGACTGAGTTATCCTGCGTCATTTTGACTTTAAAACTGCTTGCATATAATTAAATAAAAAAATGAGATTTTAATTTTCTTCGTTATTTTACCAATTTTTTAAATATATTATTGGTGCAATATTATAAAAAGACAGCAATATGTAAAAACAATTTGCTTTGAACTATTCTAATAATTAATATTAATGATTGAACAAATGCAAGTTAAGAGAAAAACTAACGGGACGCTGTGAGTTTTTAAAAAATCAAGATCGCCATGTGTCCCTTTAAGCCTCATGTATTCCATACATCTGCAAAATAATTTGTAAGATACAAGCACGTCTTTCAATGCCTCAAAGGAAGACTAAGAAATTGAGACTTATATATCTAAAGTGTTGTTCTGTCTAAACAAAATGTGGCAAAATAAACAAACATTCAGTTTATCTACATGATAAATAAAATACAAAGTCAGTGCCTCAGACCAAGTCAATCAGACTCAGCATACTCGGTCTGATAAACATGGCATGTTCTTAAAACATGCCCAAGTGGACAAAAATACATTTCCTGTTAATTTTGGCTCATACTGATTAATTTTTATTTCGTACATATACAGCCTGGGTTAAATACTGACAACCTACATCTGTACAGGTATATTAAGTCAAATATATCTATCATTATTATAAATTAGATAATTTTCGATATGAGTATATTTGACCTTTGACCCCCAAATCTCAACAACCTACCATATTGTACATTATACTGACAACTGGTGACTCTCCAATCAGTGGAAGACGTAACAAACAACAACACATACCAGTCTAGGAAACTCATTCCACTGTTCATATTTCCTGGCAGCGTACGGGAACACCCTGTCGTTAATTATCTGCAGGGTGGTCAGTGTTATAGCTTTCATCGTATTCATGTAGTTGGTGAAGAAATACTGCACTTGTTGTCTCATCTCGTATATACGCTCTATACTGAACGATTGCAGGATATCCAAAATTTTACCCAGGTCATCCTCCCGCAATGTCACCGCAGCCCTGGGTAAACACAAACAAATAACCATGAGCATGTGCAATACCGCAAGTCATCCGCCCATAGTGACATCGCAGCTCTAGTTCAACAAAAATAAATAACTGATAAACTTATTTTTCAAGCTAGGTTGAAAACAATGTTTGTTTGTTTGAATAGTGTTTTACATCATTTTTACATCAATTTAGCACAAGTAAGGGCATATTTGATTATCGTTTTTTTTTGTGTTAGAGGCAGACCAGCCCATTTTTCCTGGGTAGAACAAGTATTGTATACCTCCTGCCATTCGTAAGAATCAACACTTTCTCACTTGAAAAGTCGAGCTCCCAGTGGGATTCGAACTCGCAGCGGTGACAGGTGAGAATGTTTTAAATGCAGCGTCTTTACTACCAAAAAGTTGAACTGAACTGAATTGAATTGGGGTTTTACAGTGCACCAACACAAGAAAGGTTATATGGCGCCAAACAAGGATGAACACGCCAGGCTCATTCTCCATTTACATCTATATAAAAGTATGAAACAAGAGGGCCTGTGGACGCTCTACTGGCTAATATGGCTCTTATAACATCAATGAAGCGAGTGACAATCGTCTTAAAGAGGCAAAATATAGCATTTTTAACTAAATCAAGAGCCATAACTCTGCCATTACTGGTCCAATCTGGCTGGTTTTCGAACTTGGCCAGTAGAGATAAAAAAATAAATAAAAATAAATATATAAAAATAATAAATGAAAAAAAATTCTGGTAAAGTTTGGTAAAGATCAGATGAAAATTGAAGGCCCTATCGCCTTTATAACACAGCAAAATATAGCATATTTAACGAACTGGTCCGAGCTTTTATTGACATTAACAATCTGGTAAAATTTGGTAAAGATCGGATGAAAAATGAAGGCCCTATCGTCTTAACGAGGCAAAATATAGCATTTTTAACTAAATCAAGAGCCTTAACTCTGCTGTTACTGGTTCGATATTGTCCGAGCTTTCATTGACATTAACAATCTGGTAAAGTTTGGTAAAGATCAGATGAAAAATGAAGGCCCTATCGTCTTAACAAGACAAAAGTTAACGACAGACAACTCGGCATCCCATATTAAAGCTCTGCTGGCCAAAATGAACATGAAGCGGGGATCCTACTCTCTGCCTTTAGTTGGATTTGCAGTGGTTGTATTCTACCCCGGCAAACACATGGGGAACCAAAAAGTTGAGAAAAACATGTTATAAACTGCAAAGAAGCTACATGTAATGACGGAAATACAGAAAAAGTGACAATCTGAAATAGTCTTCCAAAATGTTAATGTTAATTTGGACACCCTCAGTCAAGAGAATATAAAATGGTATTAAACCATTTATTAAACATCCTTTTAAACATATGTACTGGTAGTTTCTATTTAATTTTTTATGAATTTTCTATTTTTTATGTTTTTTTATTATTAAATGAGACCTTTCAAAAATTAAAACATCTCATTCATTTTAAAAGTTACAAGACAAACTAAATCGGCTGAAAAAAAAACAGCACATTGTTTTCATAAAAAAAACAAAGTGACAGCAGAGAATCAAACTTAAAAACTGCACCTACCTTTTCCAATCCAGGACCTCGGAGAACGGCAATACATAGCCGTCTGCTACCACAACGGGAATGCAGCCGGCCTTCATGGCATCGTACAAAGCTGTCTGACCAAGTCTCGACCCCCGTAACACAACACAGAAACTGGATTCCTGCGAGATATTATTAATGTGTATTTGAAATAAGAATGGATAAGAAACAGTTTGCTGTGTGCTAGGCATATCTAGTGTCAGATTTTAGGAATTGAATGTTGTTTAACAGCTCATCAACACCGTATAAGTTATTTAGAGCCACCCCAAAGAGAGAAGGATACATAGGAATCCAGGAACCTGCATTACTTTTACAAATGAACAGATTCATAATATTATCGACTCCGATACATTGGACCGTCTGGTATATGTCCCCATCCGATGGATAAGGCTAAGGGAAAGAGTCTTGCCTAAAAACACATTGATGGTACCAATGAGGACTGAACCAGGGTCCTCCAGTTTCAAGTCCACCACGCTATCCATTGGGCCACGACAGCTCTGTGATTTTAGGAAGAAATTGATATAATGAAATTATGAAAAGTGGTATCATTTTCTTCTTCTTCTTCTGATTTTTCACTTATGTTGATCATACTGAATGTCTGAAAAATGTCTCCTTTCCCCTGACTTCATGCTGCACATCTTAACCTTTAACCCGCTAAGCATGACTATAATAGACTTTGCGTCCATTGTAAACCCAGATCAGCCTGCGAGTAACACAATGGCAATGTCCGGCTGCTGATCAGTCATTTCCCCCAAAACATCCCTTTGTCACATAAATGGAATGGTCTCAATTCAAACAAAGAAGTCCATTATGTATATGTATATGTAGCGGGTTAAGAGTTAAAGGAAGTATGGAGAATAATAGAGATTGTCTAAGAAGAGTGCTGTAGTCATTAAAGTTGCCCGAATTCAAGTACTTACAAGCACTTCACAGCTCAGTGTATTAGGCTGAAAATCAAGACTTGGGTGTGCCAATATGCAATCAGGGGTTGCAAAATAAGAGAAAACCTGCCCCATGTGGGTGTATCAGGGGAATATTATTTTATGCATTAAGATGAAAGAGTACATTTTAGATCATATTTCTTCTAAATGTTCACAAGACATAATGATATTGAGAAAGTAGAAGGTGGGAAATAATTATTTTTTTACCCAACCAAACAGCGACGCGATTTTTCAAGAACGCCCGTGCAACAGACGGCTGCACGGTTAGCTGCGAATACACTGCTTCACAGGTACTTTCCAGATGACGGGGACAAATCATGAACATATTCTATGATAACTACCTGTAGGATATGTGGATACTGGAATGTCAGGGACGCCTGACACCTCTGTGTGAAGTCCCAATTCTTCTCCGTGCTAGGACATTTATCTACGAGGAGGAACTGTGTATGGTCTAACTGGGACAGAACATCTTTATATTCCTGATGCAAGCCGGTCTGTGATGACACTAGCAACCATGGCCGAGATTCTCTGTAAATAAATGTAGATGACAATCATGTGGTTTATTTTAGGATTAAATAGTTTTCTGTAATTTCTACGCGTGGAAACTGTACGCCTAATTACGCTCCACTTAAAACATCCTTATAAGGCCATCCTTAAAAATATATTTGTTTGCTGTTTCCCAACCCAGGATTTTAATTTTATAAGTGGGTAGGTAGGTAGGTGATATTTTTTTTACCAAAGACAGTAAAAAAAATCGTAAGAAATTAAAAGAAAATAGACTAAAAACAGTAAAAAAATAAATTTTGCTAAAGAATTGCTATAAAAAGTTTTGGGTAGGGCCCTTTTTGGTGGGTAGGTAGGGAAACAGCAAACCAACAATTTTTTATGGTCGGCCTTATATTACAAATACGTTGCATCCGTTCCTATCAGTATCTAGAGTAGTCAAATAATTCTGAAAAGGAACTGTTTCCCTGATCGGACATAAACACACTACTGAGTACCACCTTAGATAAACACACTACTTAGTACCACCTTACATAAACACACTACTGAGTACCACCTTACATAAACACACTACTGAGTACCACCTTACATAAACACACTACTGAGTACCACCTTAGATAAACACACTACTAAGTACCACCTTACATAAACACACTACTGAGTACCACCTTACATAAACACACTACTGAGTACCACCTTACATAAACACACTACTGAGTACCACCTTAGATAAACACACTACTTAGTACCACCTTACATAAACACACTACTGAGTACCACCTTACATAAACACACTACTGAGTACCACCTTACATAAACACACTACTGAGTACCACCTTACATAAACACACTACTGAGTACCACCTTACATAAACACACTACTGAGTACCACCTTTTAACTACATCATGTAGCGGAAGTAACGGCGCCGAAAAATAATTGGTTTCTACCTCATAAAAATTAAAGAATCTTGTGCACTAACAACACTTAAAAGTTTAAAATGGGAACATGTTTTGTAACCTCATCAACCTATCAATCATGGGAACTTTGTACACAAAACACTCTCCAATGCAATGATTTGACGTGTAGTTACAGATATCCAGTTATTTGACATATTTGTAGTTACAGATATTCAGCTATTTGACATATTTGTAGTTACAGATATCCAGTTATTTGACGTATTCGTACTTACAGGTGTTAAGCCATTTGACATATGTGTACTTGCAAATATCCAGCTATTTGACCTCATGCTTACAGATGTCCAACTATTTGACATATTTGTAGTTACAGATATTCAGTTATTTGACGTATTCGTACTTACAGGTGTTAAGCCATTTGACATATGTGTACTTGCAAATATCCAGCTATTTGACATCATGCTTACAGATATCCAACTATTTGACATATGTATACTTACAGATATTCAGTTATTTGACATCATACTTACAGATATTCAGTTATTTGACATCATACTTACAGATATTCATTTATTTGACATATTTGTACTTACAGATATTCAGATATTTGACATATTTGTATTTACCGATATCCAGCTATTTGACATATTTACAGATATCCAGTTATTTGACATCATACTTACAGATATTCAGTCATTTGACATATTTGTACTTACAGATATTCAGATATTTGACATATTTGTATTTACCGATATCCAGCTATTTGACATATTTGTACTTACAGATATTCAGCTATTTGACATCATACTTACAGATAAATATCCAACTATTTGACATATGTATACTTTCAGATATTCAGTTATCTGACATATGTGATACTTACAGATATTCAGTTATTTGGCATATGTGTACTTACATATATTCAGCCACTTGACATATGTGTTCTTACAGATATTAAGCCATATGACATATTTGTACTTACAGATATTCAGCAATTTGACATATGTGCTATCTGACATTGGTACATACAGATATTACACTTTTTGACATATTTTTACTTTAACGATATTCAGCTATTTGACATACCGGTATGTGCACATATGGATATTCAACTATTTGACATATTTGTACTTACAGATATGATTTCTCCGGGAGATTTGTAGCAGCTGTAAGCGGGTTATACACAGGTATGGATACATCATACGTGCGCCTGTACGTCAGGGAGGAGAACCCACCCCCAGCAATGAGGGCCTTGCCGCTGTGTACATCGAGGACGGTGTTGTATTCTGGCACACTGCCGGGCAACATGTTGAACAAGAGGTGGTTAACACCCTCACCCCACCTGAAATGAAATGGATTTTGTTTGTTTGTATGGTGTATTACGTCATTTTCAACACATGTTACTATTGTAAGGTTATATATGACGATCAATCTTATGTGGTGGATGCAGACCACCCACTTTTCCTGGGTAGAACTGGTACTATACACCTCCCGTCGTTAACCATTCGGCCACGGAGGAGCTGATAAAAACTGTATGTGTCTTTCAACACATGTTAAGTTAAGGTGATAATAGGTCAACAACCTCAGGGTGAGATAAATTTCCCATCTAACATCAGTGCTCCAGATAAGTCAGGGTTCTTCACAGCGCCTTTAAGCACCGCGCTAGCGCGGTGCTTGAAAATCAAAATCCTTATTTGCACTGTCCTTGAAATTAGCGCGGTCCTTTAAATCCCAAGCCCGGTGCTTTGATTTACTCGATTCATGTTGCTTATCGTCCGACACATACTATAACCAGACCCTCTACACAGGATGTAAGTCTTGCACTATCGGTGTGAAATACTACACGTCAAGGACAAGTGTGTACAGTTGTATAAACCAGTCAAATCAGGCAGAGATACGGTGTTGTCGCGTTGCGTTAGCTGTGTATCACTTGACTTTATTGTTGATCATTATTATGTCCCGACTAACAAAACTTGATGGGATTAATTAGATAAGATGAAGCGATGTGACATAATTGATTGGATAATGTGATTTAAATACATGATGAGTGATTATTAAGGAGTTGTTAAAAAAAAGATGATGTTTTGATGTTCGTCGGCTCTCTGCGTGGATCGTCTGCAGTTTGTAAGTATTAATTTGTTGCAGATTATTTTAATTACTCGATACTTTCAGAGATTAGTTAATATCTTTAATTAATTAAGTTAATGAAGTTAAACTGGGTTACTTTGCTATAAAATGGCCGATGTTTCTATTAATTTATCATAACAAAATGTCGAAGCAAAGTAGTAAGAGACCCTTAGATGGGGGAATTGGCAAGTTTTTTGTGGTAAGAAATGTTGAGGCTGCACCTACTGTCTGTGACTCAGCATCTGAACCAGTCGCCAAAAGAGCCAGGGTCAGACTGACCGGGTTCAATCCAGACTGGGAGAAAGACTTCAAATGGGTTGAGGAAATGGAAAATGGTTAGTAAATAAATACATGTAATTTAAGGGCAATCAATGTAAAGAATGAATATTAATATTATTTTATTCAAATGCAGATTATTGTAAGTGTATGGTAGCTGATTATGGTCTAAATTTAATGGATAAAGAGTTTGTTGTATTGGGGTATATTTATTGCAGATTATATTATGTCATCTTCCCTTCTGTGCTGTTACCTTGTCGTGGTAGGGTTGCTTGTGTGTCTCAGTGATTCTTGGGAGCTATATCGGCGGGGGCTAAGCCCCTGGCAGGTCCAACCAAGCCGGCCAGGTCCCAGGATAGAGGCCAGACGAAAGACAGCACCTGGCCCTCCAGGTTGGGGTTGGGCATGGGGCCAACATCCCCATCCTGTAGAAAAACTATACCGTTACAGAAACATTAACGAGAAACCAAAACCAAGCAAACGGCCCAGAAGTGGACTTGAGCCAACCAATTGGCAGTATGATTACTCCCGGTGAAAGCCTTCAACCGGAAGTCAGGAGTATGACAGATAGTCTGCTCGTGCCAAAAACCATTATTCGTGTTGGAGCATGGAATGTTCGCACTATGTATGAAGTATCAAAATCAGCGCAAGTCATCAAAGAGATGAAGAGATACGGACTTGATATTCTAGGGATCAGTTAATGCCGATGGACAGGATCTGGACGGCAAGTGACAAATGGCGGAAATGTTATCCTTTACTCCGGGCATGACAGCAAGACACATAAATGGAGTAGCCCTTATAGTCACCAAAGAGAAAGTTAACACTTTGCTAGAATGGGAACCACTTGGCGAGAGGATGATCAGAGCACGCTTCAACTCCAAGCACTGCAAACTGACCATAATCCAGTGTTATGCACCAACTAATGAAGCAGAGGAAGAGGACAAAAATGACTGGTATGAGCAATTACAGCAGGCAGTCTCCAAAGTCCCTCAACATGACATGCTCTTGATCATGGGTGATCTGAATGCCAAGGTCGGGGCTGACAATGCCGAGAGAGAAATAGCTATGGGGCAACATGGCTGTGGCGTGATGAATGACAATGGTGAACGTCTTGCTGACTTTTGCCTTGACAATAACTGTGATTGCGGGTACCATCTTCCCACATAAAGACATTCATAAACTTACTTGGACATCACCCAACAATACCACCATCAACCAGATAGATCATATCATAATAAATGGGAAATGGCGTAGGTCCCTTCGAGATGTCCGAGTTTACCGTGGTGCCGATGTCAGCAGTGACCACTACCTTCTTATGGCCTTCATCAAACTCAAACTACGGAAAGCAGTCCATCAAAAGCAGCTCAGAAAACACCTAGATATTGTCAAGCTGAAATACCCTGAGGTCGCCAAGGAATTCACCATTGAGCTAAGAAACCGGTTTGCTGTCCTGGCTGAGGAGGATAGCGATTTAAGCACTAACGCCAAATGGGAAGCCATCAAGAAGACCTTCCAAGAGACAGGTACCAGTGTCCTGGGCTATAGGAAGAAAAAGGATAAACAGTGGATAACACCTGGAACCTGGCAGAAGATAGATGAACGTAAAGTGCTGAAAGCCAAGCTACTGGCCACAAAGTCACCAAGACTTCAAGAAAGAGCTCTGGAAGCATACAAAGCCAAGGACCAAGAGGTCAAGAGAAGTGCCAGGAATGACAAGAGGGCCTTTGCAGAGGAATTAGCAGGAGAGCTGAGCATGCTGCCGCAAGAGGTGAGATGAGCGTTGTATACAAGATCACCAAGCAACTCACTGGTACAATGTCAAACCAGTCCATACCTGTTAAAGACAAAAATGGCAACAACCTCACTACCGAACAAGAGAAAGCTGAGAGATGGGTACAACACTTCCATGAAGTACTAAATCGCCCAGAACCAGATAACCCTGTTGACCCCACTGCAATAGATGATATACTTGATATCAATACCGGTCCCCCATCAGAGGAAGAAGTTAGGCTCTCCATCAAAGCCATGAAAAATGGTAAAGCTGCTGGAGTCGATTCCATCCATGCTGAGATGCTGAAGGCTGATATTTACACCTCAAGCAAGGTTCTCACAGACCTCTTTAGAAATATCTGGCAAAATGAGACCATCCCCGATGATTGGAACAAAGGCCTTATTGTGAAGCTTCCCAAGAAAGGCGACCTCCAGAATTGTGACAACTGGCGTGGCATCACACTGCTCTCAGTCCCATCCAAAGTCTTCTGTAAAGTTCTTCTACGCAGAATTGATAAAGAAATTGATCGCAAACTTAGACAAGAACAAGCAGGATTCAGGAGAGGAAGAGGATGCACAGACCAAATCTTTACACTAAGAAACATCATAGAGCAGTGCATCGAATGGACCACCCCTCTGTACATCAACTTCATAGACTTCAAGAAAGCATTCGACAGCGTACACCGAGATACCCTATGGAAAATCATGTCATCCTATGGAGTTCCACCGAAAATGGTTGCGCTGATGAAGCTGTTCTACAGGAAGTTTGAATGCAGCGTCATTGTAGACGGACAACTGTCAGAATGGTTCCCTGTGAAGTCTGGTGTGCGGCAGGGCTGTATCATCTCTCCGATCCTCTTCCTGGTCACCACCGACTGGATCATGCGAAAAACAACAGCAGATAAACCCAGAGGCATCCAGTGGACCCCCTTCTCCCAGCTTGAAGACCTCGACTTTGCCGATGACCTTGCTGTAATCTCTACAAAATTCAACCATCTTCAAGAAAAGACCAACAGGCTGAATAGCTTTGCAATGCAGGTGGGCCTTAACACCAACCCGTCAAAGTCCAAAGTCATGTGCATTAACACCAACCCTACTGAACCAATCACAGTCAACAATGAGCCACTTGAATATGTCCAAAATTTTACGTATCTCGGAAGCCTCATCAGTAAAGACAATGCCGCACAAAATGATATACAAGCAAGGCTTGGAAAAGCCAGAGGAGCATTTGGCAGATTAAAGACAATCTGGAAATCTAGGCAGTACAGCACCAACACAAAGTTACGACTATACAACAGCTTTGTCAAACCAGTCCTGCTGTATAGCTCAGAATGCAGGCGAGTTACCAAGGGCGACATGAAGAAGATTAGCGTCTTCCACAATGGTTGCCTGAGGAGGATATGCAGAATATTCTGGCCCATGAAAATTACCAATGAAGAACTGTACAAGAGGACAAAGAGCCAAAACGTGGTCACTGAGATCAAACGCCGCCGCATCCGTTGGCTTGGACACGTTCTTAGAATGGACCAGGACCGTATCCCAAAGACTGCATTGAGATGGACACCACCAGGCAGAAGAAAACAAGGACGCCCTAAAATAACATGGAGGCGCACCATACTAACTGAGCTGAAGGAGATAGGTTTGACATGGGGCGAGGCGCAACATGCTGCAAACGACCGAGCCAAGTGGAGGCAAATCGTTGATGCCTTATGTCCCATCAGGGACGAAGAGGATTAAGTAAGTAAGTAATATTATGTCATGTTGTAGTTTGTACTAGGGTACTGTATATTATATTTATGTACAGATTATATTTCATTGATGTATACATAGACCTAAATACCATGTATGAAGGTCTATGATGTATACTACCTATATAATTATATATTGTATAAACCTTGTTTTAAAAAGTTAATTATATTCTCTTTAATATAGTTCTTCCCCATCTTCATTTTATAATTAAAAATCATCTCAGGGCATATGGTGCACCCTAGAATTGGAAAAAAAATCGACAATGGGAGGGGGCGGCCCCCTCCCAAACCCACCACCCAAAAAAATCCTGTGGAGGACCCTGGATAAGACGTGTATCTGAGTACTTAAGCATATTTTTTGACCAAAAAATGCATTAAAAATAAAACTAATGCGTACTAAAACACATTAAAAAATCACCGATAAATACTGAGAACCAATTCCCACGTACACACTCAATAGCTTAGAAAAATCGAGTGCGCTCAGTCATACTCAGAAGATGCTTATTGAAGTCTGAGGTACTGAATGACAATCAATTGTCATCAGCAATAAGTAGTAGATGCGTGCAAGAAACAAATGGCGGTTTTGACAGCTGTTTGACACAATGCACTGTAACATGCCTCCATTAGGGCTCAAACACAGGTGGGGCTGAGGTATACGGACCTACAGAGCAAAGACCTTATCCTCTGAGCTACCGAAGCCCCTTTTGTCAGACCCACCACACAGAGATGTTATTGTCATCCTTAAAGGGACACATGGCAATCTTAAAAACTCACAGAATAGTATAAATCAATTTTTGCATATCACTAACTGCTGAAAATATTGCACCAATAATATATTTAAACCTCTTTTTTTAAATTTAGTTATATGCAACCAGGCGCCAATTTCACCAACAATTCCTTAAGTTTTACTTAAATACTTAAGAAAATACTTAACTAAGTCACTAAGTAAAACTTAGCAGAAATGTGTTTCACCAACATAAATTAAGTGTCCACTTGATAACTAAGCTAAATTTGAGTTTTTACTTAAGTAAATTGGTTTGGTGAAACATGTTTTCCTTACTAAAGAAAACTTAGAAGGTAAACTTGAATTTAAGTTTTTAAGTAGCTAAGTATATACTTAAGTATGTTGGTGAAATCAGCACCTGGTTTAAAGTCAAAGTAATAAACAGTAAATAGTTGTAATAACGGTCATACCTACATCATGTATATAGTTACATTACAACGTATCATATATATGTATCATTACAAGGTTATACAAGGTTATAATGAAGTGGCCGTACATAATGTGATCTATTATAAGGCTATAATGAAGTTATGGGATTCTATTATAAGGTTAAAATGAAGTTATGGGATTCTATTTTAAGATTAAAATGAAGTTATGGGATTCTATTATAAGGTTAAAATGAAGTTATGGGATTCTATTTTAAGATTAAAATGAAGTTATGGGATTCTATTATAAGGTTAAAATGAAGTTATGGGATTCTATTTTAAGATTAAAATGAAGTTATGGGATTCTTTAGTAATGTTATAATGAAGTTATGGGATTCTATTAAAATGAAGTTATGTGATTCTATGATAATGTTAAAATGAAGTTATGTGATTCTATTTTAAAGTAACAATGAAGTTATGGGATTCTATTATAATGTTATAATGAAGTTATGGGATTCTATGATAATGTTAAAATGAAGTTACGTGATTCTATTATAATGTTATAATGAAGTTATGGGATTCTATGATAATGTTAACATGAAGTTACGTGATTCTATTATAATGTTATAATGAAGTTATGGGATTCTATGATAATGTTAACATGAAGTTACGTGATTCTATTATAATGTTATAATGAAGTTATGGGATTCTATGATAATGTTAACATGAAGTTACGTGATTCTATTATAATGTTATAATGAAGTTATGGGATTCTATTATAATGTTATAATGAAGTTGTGAGATTAATGAAGCTATGGGATTATTGTATAAGGTCATAATGAAGTTGTGGGATAAGGTTAAACGTTATGGGATTCTATTAAAAGGTTATAAGGAAGTAAACTGTACATTATGGGGTTCTAGTATTATGTTATATTGTACTGAACTATATATATGGGATTCTAGTATCATGTTATGTTATGTTGCAGTGAACTGTATGTTAATGAATTCCAGTATTTATAAGCGTTATTGCAGTTGTATATTAAATTTAAGGGAGTCTATCTTTAAAGGCATGTCAAGCAAATTTAATTATTTTCTGTATTTGACTGTTTCCCTATACTATATTCTGATATTATTTTGCATTTACCTGAAATGTTGAACATAGCTCTGCTGTTCATTTAATTAGACTGAACTGTGGAATGTTGTGGATCATCTCAAGGCCGTACAAGTAATTCTATAGCAATATCAAATATGTTGACTCACCATTTTAGAGCTGCCAGGGCTTGGCCCGTCTCCTTGAGGCGAAGTTTGTTCTGATTGAGCAGGTCCAGGGATGGTACGTACAGACAGCATGAGGTGGGATCACTTGTGTAGAACGGACTCTCCATTATGGCACTCAAAACCTCATAGAACTCCTTGGATATTGGGAGTAGCATAGAAGCTCCAGACTCGTCCAAAAACTTGGGGCAAATAAAACAAAATAATCACTTTGTTGTATGTTTAATCATGTTAATCAGAAAGTAAACAACACTCACTGTGGTAAACGTTTGATCAGAAGGTATCACTAAACTTAAAGAGGTCATAAAAATTAAGAGGTCATGAAGAGTACAAGGATGATTTGGTAATTGGAAGGAGACAAAAATGGAAGATTTTTTGTAAAAAGTCAAAACCAAAAATAAGCATTTTGTTTCCTGTAACCGGATACGCGATCAATTTTTAATCCCTGATCCAACTTTTTTCTTCTTTTTTTTAGTGTACCGGAACTTTTGTACTGAATTAATAGTGAAAGCGATCATGCGTTGTTCTGGATTGTAAATACTAATATGAATACAATATGAGAATTAAAAAAATGCCTAGATCTATCGTATTTTACCTTGTATAGTATGTATTTTTTACTTCTTTTAAGGTTTCCGAAAGGGGGGTGCGTACAATACAAGGAAACAATACAATAAGCTTTTTTGCTTGCATTTTATATGCAGAAAATCGATGTCAGACTGGAAAAAATCGCCGATAAAAACACAGGGGACGAAAGACCGACAGTTGTGAATGCCGATAATACTTTATTTTTCGTGACTTACTCGCTTTATACAAGTAATTTATTGACTTAATTCGACTTAGAAATGATTAAAGTTTAATATAAAGCTGGTTTTTATATAAATTAACGAAATTCGGCCCTTGTTTTGTTATTTATATCAGCTGACTTAATATCACGTGATTTCCATGAATTAGACTGGTACATTTAGTAGTGTACAATTCTATTCTCATATGTTAAATGCACCAGACGACACTTGCAGACGACAGTAAAAGCGATGAATAAAGTGTACATCTATTATAAAAAATACGAATAAAGGATAATCATGTTTTCCCTTTGTTTTGCTGTTATCCGCTAAATTGTTTATTTCACACATTTTGCAAACTTCAGAAATAGCTACAGTACAGACACACTTTAAACACAGGTAGAATGGGTTATTCTATTTCTATAATCCTTCGAGTTGACGCAAGTAGCGACGCCTTCTATTGATATTTTTGAGGATGGGTTAGTCTTTTGATTTAACCGACAAATACGCAGTAAAATGTGTAGGTCTCTGACAGATAATGGAATGGACCACTCTCATTTAATAGCGACGACCTGTAACAGCTAAATTAAAAATGGTTTCGCCCGGTTAAAAGGCATGTATTTATATGGCATGGCCAGTTCTTCGTGTAATTCCTAGGTTTTCGGCAGGGTTTGGAATTAACGGGAGATTGACAGACAATTGTTTTCAGATAGTTGTTGTACCGTATTATTCTGCTTTAATTATCGTGATGCAATTAGAGATTTTATTTTCTAATTTTTTAACCTTTTATTTTCGTTGAATGGTTCATCTGGGAACACTAATATTTTGATGCATATTATACACGAAAACAACTTTTTTACCCCAGCTTTGACCTCTGAGAAGCGGGAGGCGTACTATACATGGGTGCGTACTATACAAGGTAAAATACGGTACATTTTTTCCAGCCTATTAAAGAAACAAAAAAAATTGTCTTGACCTCAGCATATTAAACTCTATGTCAGAGATATGTTTATTTGCTATCATTCTAGAACTAAAGCTTGTATCAAACATGAACTTAACAATTACAGCTTTGTTACACTGTACCTGTTGCAGAGGGTAAACATAAACACTGATTCTTGTCTCGTCATTGTATCCGCAGTGGTATACGTTAAAACACTGGTGCAATGTGCACGTCTCATCCAGCTCTTTGGCCTCGGGGCTGTCATTGCGGATGTTTATAGGTGGCCCTGTGGATAGGCTGAGGGGCTTCACATGTCCGGGGCCAACCTCTATCACACTCTCCTGGGGCCATATCAGTACGATAAGTGCTAAAGTAATGGCAGCCAGCACCGTCGCAAACAAACCGATGAAAAACTTCTTGTAAAGTGATGGCATTCTACTGCCAACCATGCTGTCTCTGCCCTCTCCTTTTCCTGAAGAAAAAAAGTTCTAGTACAATAGAAACAGATGGCTGTCATCCAGCACATGAATGTTCATCCCTACTAACAAAGGGGGTCGGCACTGTGACAGTCTGTGTTGGGATAGTGTCCAAATGTCTTGCAGGGCTGTACAAATCCTATAGCCCGACGCCCGGGACTAGTCCAAAACCAAAGTCGGGCGTGTCACTTTTTCAAAGATTTCAGTCCCGGACTAGACCAATTTTAAAAAAAGAGAAAGTCGGGCGTGTCACTGTTTGAAAGATTTCAGTCCCAGATTTTTCCAGTTAACAATGTCGACCACCTGTCATAAAACAACCCCAGCACACTTCTCAACGTAATCCTTCAATTTGCATCCACAGCGGCGATGGTAATTTATCAACAATCAACCATGCCGGAAGTCCCGCCTCCAAATTACTTTAATTGACAGTCGGCATTGTCGACATTATCCAATCAATTGACCCGATCTATTCTAATCCAGACCGGCTAGACAATGAAACGACTACTACAGGTAAATCACATGTTCGTTACGTGATTACCTGTTTGTCACATGGTGAGCTGAAAATGGCGATACACTGAAACAATAACACTAACACGTTGATTAATTAGCAATCAGGCCGATTTGTCGGCAATCTTTCGATGAGTAAAGAAACTAAGGATGTTTGATAATGGAAGCATGTTTGATATGAAAGGGTAGGTGTGATTTTTTATTGCTTCTCAGTGTATTATTGAGCGTAATTGTACAGACATGAAAGGCGGGTGGAGTAACGGTTTGTGCATAGTTTAATTAGTTAGTGTACTAATTACGTTCGAAGAATTGAGTTGTCAAAAAAATGAAATAAAAACAAAACAAACTGATATACATCGTATTCGGCAGTGCTAATGTTTACATTTAAAAAATGAGTTTGTTGAACTTTTTCAGTGTTAAAAATAAGGAAAATATTCAGAGTGAAAGCGAAAGTGAAAGTAAAAATAACAAGAGGAAAAATGTAGAATGATACACAGCCAATCAAGAAGTCAAAACCATCTGGTGTAGTGGACAAAAACATAAAAACAAAATGTTTATATTGATTCACATGTTATTTATTTTTTGCATTAGGTAAAATGGTAATAAAGTTAAGAATCTCATCTGTAGCCCTTACCTATATATAACGTTATGACTTTTTTTTCTCTCCATTAAATGATTATCTGAACTGTAATATGAAACTGCAGATATGATTCTTACTATTGCTACTGTTTCACCCAATGGCAGCTCTACAATCCATACCACTGAAACATACATTAATCAGCGTCTTTTTTTCACCATTTTGGGAATGGGTCCGTGGCCGGTCAAATTGGGAAAAAACACGCGATTTTTCTCAAAATGGGGAAAAAACACGTGTTTTTTCTCAGAATTGGGAAAAATCTGGTTTTTGTATATTGTGAAATATTACATATTTATTGATGATTTACATAATAAAATATTTTCACAACTGTAATGTTTCAAGTTTTTATTGTACTTCACTGTGTTGTTACAGAATAATTTCCCTGTTTTTGTTGTCCCTGAAAATATTAACAATGCTGTTAAGTTCATTGTCATTTAGGGTTGCACCAGATTCTCTGCATATTCTCATGACCGAGGAAAGAGTTTCCTGGCCCAGACGATTTCTGTTATTCGTCCTTTATTTACCCATCGCTCACTGAGGCGCTTGTTACATAGTAGAATATACTAGCGGTAAAGCGTTTCGATAACATACAAGCAGTAAAGCGTTTCTACAACACATAAACAACATGGCGTCGTCCTCGGTTGACGAGGCTGTGTTTTGCGTTTCAATTTACACAGAAAAGCAGAAAAAACGTACAACCCTGGTAAAAAACTTTATTAAGAAGATTAATCTAAAACAGAACTCGGAAGATCTATTACATTTGTGTATTGAGAATATCCCAGGAGAAAAAGACGGAAAAACAACTTCGATTTGGGAATTTTTTAGTTGGAAATTAGGAAAAATGGTCAATTTTTTCAATTGGGAATGGGGCCGTTTATCGGACCCATTTATATAAGGTAAAAAACCACTTATTAATTGTCTGAAGAGTAAATAAGATTGTTTCCTTTACTGTGTATAATGAATTGTAAAGAGTATGCAAGACGCTGTTTTAACATATATCGAAAGAATTCAGGACTTGTGTCCATTTTTTGGGACTAGACACACTTTTTTTGGGACAAGTCACTTTTGACAGGGTGACTAGTCCCGGACTAGTGGCTAAAACAAATATTTGTACCAGGGTTCGACACTAACGCTAGTCCGCTAGTCCTGTGCCCACCTGTTTTCAGGAGGACTACCTAACGTGAAAGTTGGCTAGTCCGTCGGACTAGTAATTTTTCGAGCATTATGGCCATAAAATACACATTCCTAATATAGGGCCTGGGTCACTCGATTAGTAAAACTTTGCTATGATTTGGCCGACTTTGTTTTTCTATCCATGTGGGGCGAACGTAAATTTCGGGTAATTTTCAACAATTTCAAATGTGATTAACCGCATAATTAACAAAACCCTCTAAAATACACAATCAGCGCGTGTTTCACAAGTACCTAATTTAATCCCATTATCATTAAATAACAACCCGACTCTTATCTAATCAGGGCAATAGCCTAATTATCGATCAGTATCGGTTTGCCTGAGGCAAGATGTAAATAACCGCCATGGTTCCTCGTTAGTCAATCACGTGATTAGATCATGTACGCATTCTATTCAAGTAAACCAATCAAAGCCGTCGTATTTTTCCGTTTGGTGAATAATTAAACAAGAGGTCAATGACCTTGAAGCTCTACTGATTGATTTTGATTTCAGGAAGTAGTCGCTACAAACTGGTATTTTGAAAATCTATTTTTAGCCTTGGTGGCCATCTTGAATTTCCGGCCGACCTGAAATTTTGCTAGGATCAATGAGACATCAAGAGCAACATTCCTGTGAAGTTTCATGAAAATCCGTCAAGTAGTTTCAGAGGGGTAGTCGCTACAAGTTTTCATTATATAACTCATTGTAAACAAAGATGGCCGCTGGCAGCCATGTTTAACGTCGAATCAAAACGATTTTCGACAAGGACCAACATCATGTCATGCTGATCATTTTAGAAAAAGTCCCATATCAATATCTCTTATAGTTTTCAAGAAGTAGTCGCTACAAACTTATTTTTTAAAAATCTATTTTTAGCCGTGGCGGCCATCTTGAATTTCCGGCCGACCTGAAATTTTGCTAGGATCAATTAGACATCAAGAGCAACATTCCTGTGAAGTTTCATGAAAATCCGTCAAGTAGTTTCAGAGGAGTAGTCGCTACAAGTTTTCATTATATAACTCTATGTAAACAAAGATGGCCGCTGGTAGCCATGTTTAATGTCAAATCAAAACGATTTTCGACAAGAACCAACATCATGTCATGCTGATCATTTTAGAAAAAGTCCCATATCAATATCACTTATAGTTTTCAAGAAGTAGTCGCTACAAACTTGAATTTAAAAAATCTATTTTTAGCTTTGGCGGCCATCTTGGATTTCACATCAACATGAATTTTTGCTAGGATCAACTAGACTTCATGGGCAACATTTCTGTAAAGTTTCATGAAAATCTATTCAGTAGTTTCAGAGGAGTAGTCGCTACAAAAAAAAAGTTAACGGACAGACGGACGGACGACGGACGCCACACCACGGCATAAGCTCTGCTGATCTCTGATCAGTAGAGCTAAAAACGTACTGCGCACGGGCGGGGTTATGATTCGACGAGATAATTTGAAACTGATTTCTCCTGCGATAAATAAATTTAAAAGGCGGTTATAATTATATGATTGACATCGGCACAGTTGTAAAGAATATTTGCGGCGGGCGTCAATAAGCAAAAGCGCAAACTTCTATTGCGTGTTTTACTGACGGCTATTTAATTATGAAATAAAGAAATTTGTTTGGTATAAAGCGAGTTTGTGATTGCTTTATAGACGAGAGAAATCAATGGAAATGTATTGAATCCTACGATTAGTCATAGCCATCAATAACTTATCTATGTCTATGGATTAGGTAATGATTTTGGGTTTTGTTACTCAATGCGGGTATGACTGAAAAAATAAGTTTTGGGTAATTGTCGAATAATTTGTATTGTTCAATAAAAATGAAACCAAGACCAGAATAATATTGCATTCGGTTAACAATTGTGTCAAGTTGGTTAGGGTTGAAAATGTATCTAAATCTGATGAAAGCCTGCCTGGGGAGAAACCGAAAAAAATTATAAAGATTTACGATTTCAGTTGGTATCTTCAAGACGAAAAGGGTTTTTGGCACTGTTCCCTTTGAAGTTTGTCTCCTGTTATACACCTGTTGTTTTTTTTGTTGCTAAATACACCATTTTTAGGAAGGACCATCTAGTTCTCAGGAGGACTACTAGTTATTTAAACTCACCCGTTTAAAAAAGTTAGTGTAGAACCCTGTGTACAGCCCTGTCTTGGTGTAGAATCCTAAGCCCCCAAGTACCCAAAACCCATATTACTAAGTATAAATATGTATACTTAGTAATATGTTTTGGATGTTTGGATGTTTGGGTGCTTAGGACTGGTCGGCACGGTGTTGAGATATGATAGGAAGGTAGCCATGGCTAATTTTATCATGGCTATGCTGTTGACAGTGGGTGCCATTGAAAACTGACTTTTTATTCATTATTGGGATCTATTATCACCAAATTTAGTATTTCCATAGAGATTTAGAAATGTACTTACATACGATCACGTTCACCGCCATAAGAAGGGACAAATGTTACATTGTGAAATTACGGAAATAAAACAAATGTTTTTTTAATTGTTTTGGTACGTTTACAACGGTGCAACGTCATAATCACACACAGCATACAATTTGCCTAGCGTCCCTGTTACATGAATGATTTAAAACTGTAATACGCGATACGAAATAACCAAACCAAGAAAAAGTAATAAGATGGAAAGAAATAAGCATTTCTTTTTTTCAGATTATAAATTATTTTTGGGATTATAAATTATTTTTTGTAAAAAATATGCACGTGTTTGTTTTATGACAGCCGGTTAGAAAAATGTGCGAAACTTTGCGGAATCTGGAAGACACATTTTCTGAAATGTGAAATATTGATTAAAATATATTTAATATCAACGGTATAGTGCCTAAACATGATTCTATTTCCATTTTAGTAAAATTAAGAACGAAAATAAACATCTGGATGTATTTCAGGATCGAAGAAGTTTGGCCTTAAGCCGTTTCGACCCCTCAATTATTTTGCAATTTTATTCTTCAACTAAAATCTCATTAAAATCAAATCCTAATTACGCTTTGTGATACTCTCTGCTTCTAGGATCTGACAACACTGCCTTGGAGGTCACGCCAGATCGACCTTTCATCTAATAAATATTCATCAGAAGATCTGATTTCAACCAATGAAGTGGCGTGTTTCATTTGCACTTCAGATGATGGTCGAGTGAACTAAGCAAATAAAATCCACATAAAACACGTATCTCCGAAAAAGTCGCCATGTGTTATTGATGGGGATTGCCCGATATTCAAATAAATGCACTAAACGGCATGTTTTACATCAACATGATCAAGAATATAAAGAAAATCATGGGCACGGCCATGTTTTTTGAAAACATTCGGAATATATATACTACCGAGATTAATGTGACATTAAGTTTTCTATATACACTAACCCAAAATGAAAACTTTACACTTTATTTGTTTGAATATCTGTTTTGTTAGCATACATGTTGTTGTAAGTTTTAGACATGATTATCACGATTTCATTGCGGATAACGATTATGCAATTGTTTTCAAAATCGCCGGTCTATTCATGCGTCCAAGCATGAAAAACGTGTTCCTTACTTTGCACGTGCGCAGCAACAGGTGTTTCACTTACAGGTTTTACACCGACAAGTAATCATTTGCTGCTCAGCTCTGATAATAAAAAGTTAATTTGTTTTTAAAAAACTTTTGCATTTAGTGATGCCACGTCTTTCTGAAGATCAGAGAAACCAAGCTATTGGTATGCTCAGGGTGAGGTCAATGGTAAATAACGTTGCGCTTCATTTTGGCTGCTCCAGACAGACTATTCATAATCTTGTGAACCGTACAACATAACTGGGTCTGTCAGAGATCGTGCAAGACCTGGTCGCGTTCGTGCAACAACGTTACGTACTGATCGCGTTATCACGTTGACTCACCTAAGTAATTGTTTTTTACCAGCAACCATTACTGCTCGGCATTACGGGGTTCATGCACAGACGATCATAAATCGTTCGAGACAGAACCAAGTTCCTATTCATGCTCGTCGTCCATATACTGGACAGATTATCACACCTCGTCACCGAGCTTCCAGACTGTTATGGGCACGACGTCATTTGCATTTTACGCGCAACCAGTGGCAGTCGGTACTTTTCAGCGATGAGTCGCGGTTTAATGTCAGCCATGCAGATGGCAGAATACGCATCTATCGCCGTAGAAATGAACGACTTGCAGATTGTTGTATTCGGGAGAGAGACAGATTTGGTGGTGGCAGTATCATGGTCTGGGGTGGGATAATGGGAAATCTGAAAACTGATCTGGTCATTATCCAAGGAAATGTCAATGCTCAACGTTACATCGATGTTTTAAACAACACAATGATACCATTCATGCAAAATAACGGACCTGGCACTTTCCAGCATGACAATGCAAGGCCTCACACGGCGCGTATAACCACACAATTCCTTGCTCAAAATAACATTAACGTCTTGCCTTGGCCCGCTTTATCCTCGGACTTGAACCCCATAGAACACAAATAGGATGAATTGGGTCGGAGGGCCAGGTCCAATCATCAAATTGATACCATAAATGACCTCCAAAATGCACTTCTGTTAGAATGGCAACGTATTCCAAACGCGCTCATACAACGTTACGTAAATTCAATGAGGCGACCTATTCTGCAATGCATTCGTAAAAAAATGGAGGTCACACTGGTTACTGATGCTTTTTATAACATCACTTAGCGCACTCAGTCAGTAATTTTTTGTTTCCAAATGCTGTGTGATCATTTTCATTTTTCAGGAATTTTCATTTCGACCCGTCTCAACTTAATTGTTCATAAAAAATTATGCAATATCTGATTTTTATCCAATAAATTACACAAACACATCGATATGGCATTGAAGCTTCGATGACAAAAATAATTAACCCCGAATATACATTCATCAACAAAATATATACTTTTGAAGTCTATGTAAAGTATCACAGAGCCAGGTTCCATAACTCATGCTTTTATTTATGTATGTAAGCTTGTATCTCACAAACTACTATACATAATGGATTGAACCTTCACACGTGTATTTGGCATCATTAGATGACACCACAAATCCAGGTTCTATAACTTTTATTTTGACAGAACTATGGCCCATTTTATACTTAGAAAACTTCGTTAAAGTTTGTATGTAAGCTTGTAACTTCCAAACCACTTTACACAATGGATTGAAACTGCACATATGTAATCAGCATCATAACACAACACCACAGAGCCAGGTTCTATAACTCTTGCATCTATTTAAACAAAAGTATGGCCCCTTTTGTACTTAAGTAATTTTGTTAAAGTTTGTATGTACATTTGTATCTTGCAAAGTACTGTACATAATGGATTGAAACTTCATACATGTATTCAGCATCATTGGATAACACCACAGAGTCAGGTGACGTAACTTCTGCTTTTATTTTGACAGAATTATGGCCCCTTTCATACTTCGAAAACTTGGTTAAAATTTGTATGCAAGCTTGTATCTCACAAAGAACTTAACATATTAGATTAAAACTTCACGTATGCTTTGGGCATCATAACACAACATCACAGGGCCTGTAACTCTTGCATCTATTTAAAAAACATTATGACCCCTTTTGTACTTAAAGATGAATGGCCATCCTTTTTTGTAGTATTATCAATTAACAAATTTAACTCTTAAGCATCATATGAACATTTCTTGATAGTCCAAGAGAGAAACATATATTTAAAACTGCTACTAAGTTGTATGTAAAAAGAAGTATTATTTGCATGATTTAACACTGCATGAATGCACGGGAAAATGAGGTAAATCTGAATTGTATAGCTGCACAACTCATTGCCAGATAATTGATAAATGCATTTACCTGTGGATTAATTTAACCTGTTCAAAGTTTTCTACGTCATCAAATAAAATCTTATTCTCGCTTTTCACAGATATTGCAATGTGTGAATTGTAAATTTCTATTGTTGTGTATTGATTTCGATTTAAATAAATACAAACATGTTCATGAAACAAAACATGGCCGGAGAACTTTAAGAAATTTGGTTAAAGTTTGTATGTAAATTTGTATCTCGCAAAGTAATTTACATAATGGATTGAAACTTCACACATGTATGCATTCAGCATCATTAGACAACACCACAGAGCCCGGTTCTATAACTCTCGTTTTTATTTTAACAAAATCTTGGCCTCTTTTATTCTTTGAAAATTTGGTTAAAATTTGTCTGTTAAAGCTTACATCTCCAAAAGTACATAATGAATTGAAACTTCAAACATGTATTTAGCATCTTGAAAAACCCTTGTTTTTATTATAACAAAATTATGACTTCTTTTTTACTTAGAAATCTTGGTTAAAGATTGTATGTAATTGATGGAAACCTTGTTTGTCAATTGTAATTTCAAGAAAGTCGAGCGTCTGCACCATTGGCGCAGCTCTTATTCACTTATTCAGTAAATATTCAATAATGGTTGGTATGTTATGTTTGTCAAAGCAATTATTTGGTGTTTTATAGCTAAAAGTTATGGACGTCCCTTTATATACCGAGGGTAGGTTGCTCCTGACCACAGCGTTTGACTGAAATGGGACATGTACAGTGAAGCAGCGTTACCAAGCGATTTTGTAGGCTGAAATCTGACTGGCTAATCATAAGGTCAATCTGACGTCACCTCGAATGCAGTGTTGTCAGTTCCTTGTAGTGAAGAGTATCGTAGCGTGATAAAGAGTTTGATTTTAATGAGATTGCTTCAACAACAATATATAATAGTCGTCACTTGAACATGCTAACTGAGGAATCCGATGTGCCATTTTAAAGTAATTATTTTAAATTAAGGCATGCCTCCAGGCTCCAAAATATTAAGTTTTGGTATTTTGCAACTGCTTTATTAGCTTGTTATAAAATAAGAAGCTGATAAAGACTCACAACAATGCAAAATACTCATTACAGGTAATCTTATAAGCCTTTGAGGCAACGGTAATTTAAGCATGGAGGAGTAATTGTACTTTTTATGAAAAAACAATGGCACCCCCATAGTCTTGTCCCCAGGGAAGTTACAAACATTTACATACCCCCTTGCACAAGTACACGTATAACCCAATCATATATCTAAGCTTCAAGTCCATACCTCTAAAGGTGTAGGAGGAGATAGTGTCAATTACGTATGTCCAGATTTTGTTCTACTGGTTCCCTGCAATGATTATATATTTATATCAGTACTGTTTGTCTGTATTTGTTCAAGTGTTTGTATAATATTTTACAGATAATCAAACCAAGCTTTTCCATAATGTATTATGAAGTTTAAAGATGGACAATCTAAAATCACTGGAACTCGAAGTGGTCCAGTCATCCTTGTTGAAGATCTTGGAATTCCTGTTGCCATACCTACCACTTGCCAATGCTCATGCATCTAATTTTATCACAGAGGACTACTGGAATAGGCTTATGCCAGGTTTTATTCAAGAAGAACTTCTGAATTTGACTGAACATGAATTGAAAAGCTTGCCACTTTTAGCTGAGCACTTGGAAGACATTTCCCATGATCTGGAGTCAAAATGTGAGCTGGGTGAAGTGAATGACAAACTTGCAGGTGAAAATCAGGCACTTGAAAATCAGACTGATGAAATTCGGAGATATGCTACTCAGAAAGGTGATATTCAGACAATTCTAAGCGCTGATACAGTCAAGAAAACATTAACACCTGATACTCCTGATTATGGTAGAGAACAAACCAAGGTCTATAGGTCTGAATCTGACTTTCCTGCAACCTCTGTAGGAGGGCCTGATGTCATCAAGGAGAAGATTAAAGATGAAAGTGAAGAATCCAATACCTGTAAAGTTTGGAATCATGCTGGTATCAAACGTTTTTGTAGGGAAGCCTGGCAGTGTTCGCTGGAGGAAAGTGACTTAGTAGTATCCATGGACGATCTACGAGCAAAGTTTGGGCAAGATAAACAAAGTGAAGTATTCATTGGAACATTTATGAACAAGAAGAAAAGTCATGAGGTGGAGGCTATGTCACAAACCTGTGCCATGTTGGCAACAAGCACACAGTGTCACTTGGTAAGTTTTAGTTTATGTCATTTCATATGAATTATTCAATGCAGATTAATTTGTTATTGTTTATAAGAGCTAGATGTAAATGAAGCTAGGTGTTTTGGGTCACAGAATCATCCTTATTAAAGAAACTAACCTGCCAAATAACGACAAAATTGCAATACAAAAACATTTATCAAAACTCTGTTCATGTGTTCAGGTCATATAATAATGTATATGGGCAGATTAAAAGTACAAGTTTATTAATGGGTTCTTTAAATACCCATGATTGATTATGTGTAAATCAATTATGAGTTGGTAACTCTTAATACGACGCTCAGTTTTGCGGTTTGGCCGAGCAGGTTAAAGCTGTTTATATTGTGTCTTTAGAGTTTGGATTCTCAAAATAGCGAGTTATGTATATACTTTGCCGTAAGTAGGTTTAGAAACGGTGTACATATGTTGTAAAATGTGGCTGTTGGCATGATAGCTATTTAATGTCTGCATGCTACCCTAACAATAGAGTCCATGTAACATTCAATGTTATACCAATATAAATGCACCGTAGGTAGTTATTTTTGTTTTTAGACAAAATCAACTCTGACAACTTTTCTCATCTTTACACAGATTATTGACTTTGGAAGCGGAAAAGGTTACCTTGGCAACCACCTGTGCCTACAGCACAGTTTACCTGTGTTAGGTATAGATGCGGTCATTACTAACACAGACTCAGCAGAGAGAAGGAAACATATCCTGAATAAACAGTGGGCCGGTCTCACTAGGAATACTCAACAGGCTCAGTCTGATCAAAAGTTAACTAAGAAAGAGAAGAAGGCAATTAAGGAAAAAGAAAAACAATTAAAAAACGGCACATTTATACCTGTAAGTTCAAGTGATAGAGATGAAACTGGTGAAACTGGCAAACTAGAATTACTGCTTGCAAAAGAAAAGCTTTTCAAAGAGCAAGTCATTCTTGGGTCAGTTCCGAGTAGTCACTGTGAAAAGGGAGAAACGCCCAAAAAATGTTCCCCTCGGTATGTTCCAGTCACAATGTTTATTGATAAAGAAACCGACTTCATAGAACTTGCAATGTCTGCATTTCCAGAGCTGTTTGATAATCATGGTAGTGAAGATGAAATGATGAATGAGAATAAAGTGAACATGGTGGATGATAACCATGACAGTATACATAAATCTATGAGTGATAAGCGTGACAGTATAGACAAAACTGTGAGTGATAAACATGACAATATAGACAAAAGTGTGAGTGATGAAAATGTAGACAAAACTGTGAGTGATAAACATGACAATATAGACAAAACTGTGAGTGATGAACATGACAATATAGACAAAACTGTGAGTGATAAACATGACAATATAGACAAAACTGTGAGTGATAAACATGACAATATAGACAAAAGTGTGAGTGATAAACATGACAATATAGACAAAACTGTGAGTGATAAACATGACAATATAGATAAAACTGTGAGTGATAAACATGATAAACATGACAATATAGATAAAACAGCGGATGAAAAACATAACAGTAAAGTAAAAATAACGAAAGAGAAAACTAAGCTTAATTTATTATTGACTGGTTTACACACCTGTGGTAATTTAGCAAGTACTAGCCTAAAATTGTTTGTACACAGTCCAGACTTACAGAGCTTGTGTAGTGTTGGTTGTTGTTACCATCTACTGGACGAGGAATACTTGAGCAAAGATTGCCATGATGTGGGTACGGTAACAACTTATTCGCTAGATGACTTAAGGGTCAAACAGAATAATGTTTTAATCATTTACTTTACCAGAACCATATAACAAAGCAAACCAGGACCATAGAACAAAGCACACCTCAAACCAGCACTATAGAACAAAGCAAACATGGACCATAGAACAAAGTACATCTCAAACCAGAACCATATACCAAAGCATATCTCAAACCAGCACCATAGAACTATGCACATCTCCATATAACAGATCCATATAACAGATCCATATAACAAAGCACATCTTAAATTAGCACCATAGAACAAAGCACACCTCAAACCAGCACCATAATTATAACAAAGCACATCTCAAACCAGCACCGTAGAGAAAAAGCAAAAACCCATCACAAATGTATTTCTCCTTCTAATGATAGCATTTTCCGTACTATACCATTTTAAACAAAAAAGGAGTTCAAAAGAAACGTTTACTACGTCAAATCTTGATTATCTTCTTGATGGGATTTTTTTATCTTTAAACAGCTTTTTGTAGAACTTCTTATGTTGGAAATAGTTATTGTTTTATAATCTCATTTTGATATTCATTTTGAATCTGTTGAGTGAATTCTGACATCAAAGTCAGTGAATAAATGAGAGAGGGGATAGAAGGAAAAGGTAAGGTGCCACGTGATATTTTTTATACGAATCATTGGTTCAGATCATAATTTCCTATCTGTTTATTAATATGTCTGTGCCCAAAAGCACAACTCAAACCACCACCGTAGAACAAAGCACATCTCAATAGTACAGTGCATAGCATTCAAAAAAGAATGAAGATAAGACATAGCTTAGATGTGATGGTGTGAGCAAACCTTTACTGGGGAGCTTAAAGTAACAATCCCGCCAACAACAGCCAAATTTTACAACATATGGACACCGTTTCTAAACCTACGGACATAGAGGATCTAAACTCTATAGACACAATACAAACAGCTTTAATCAGCCCGGCCAAACCCCAAAACTGGAGCCTCGATTTAAGAGTTACCAACTCATAATTAGTTCCATGCTTTTAATAACCCGTAAATTTTCCTATGCTTGTAATCAGCACATATACATTATTATATGACCTGCACGCCTGCAGTTATTTGGCAGGTTAGTGTCTTTAAATTGAGAAATCTGTGTGCATACAACCTCACTGTTTCCCTGCCATCAGTTCCGAAAATACCAGATGAATTTGATGGCAATGTGGTCATGCATAATCAAGCCAGCAACCAGTGGCTATTAATAATAATAAAAAAAAGTGCTAGATAATCTATTAGACAGTAGAAAGCCTTTTGAAAAAATATACTGGCCTCTGAGTCTCCAACATCTGTCATTTATTTATATGTATATAACATTTGTATTTCAGCACACTGTGGATTCCCTATGAGTGCTTTCCTTGGGCATCGCCATGTCAGCGTGGGTTTATCGGCCCGCAATCTGGCATCCCAATCTGTCCATAGAATGACAATTTATGAAGAGGTAAACTTAATGGCTGTATTTGATTATACGCATAATTATGAGTCAATAAAAATGTAGGTAGCTTTATAACTTTACACAGATTAACGGTACATGTATTAGTGCGTTTTACATAGAGAATATAATGTCAGTGCCTTTTTACTATCAAGTTTATTAGGCGAGGCTTAGAAAACGAAGAATGGCGAGGCTCTGCACTGACATAATATTCTATTTATCATGTAGATTATGCACATTTTCTGTATGATTTGCTGTTTATACCTATTTCGTAGTATATTATGTATGTCAAGGACGCCACCATGTTGTTGTTTTTTGTTATAATCTTACGTACAATTCACGCCGAGGGTTTCTGCATTGGTCAGTGCATAATAAAGCAAAATTTATTAGGTTACCCCTTTATTAGGCAGAAAAGTATGATAAATATAATTTTGTTCATAATATTATATAAAGAGTGATATCCATTGCAGCTCAGTGGTTGCAGCCCCATTTGGGGGCGGGGGCGGGGATATCTGGGTATTGGAATAAAAATAAGAAAATATATGAGCACGTTGAATTCGGACAGAAAGAGTTCATACAAAAGCTCCTTTAAAGAGACACATGGCCATCTTAAGTGTTGGAAAAACTCACAGCGTGGCACCAGCTTTTCATCAAAATTTTAATATTTTCAAGTGATACTAATATTTCCTTAATTATAAAATAGTTCCAAATAATGTTGGCACATTACTAGTTTTTAAGTATACTGTATTAAGTTGAACTTTTGCCCATGATAAAATAATCAAGAAAACATAATTATTTCCTGAATATTTCAATATTATCAATAGAAATTTAAATATTTACATAGATCTACTAATTTTAATGATTTCTAATAACGTCAAGATTGGTATGTTGGGCATGTTGATTAAATTGGGAAATATAATATTTCTATTTCCAAATCTAGGTTAAAATCCACTCTACTGCTCCTTTCATTATTTTGTTCTTATTTAATTTAGCAGTTTTAACTATAAACAATGGGGTTAATATGTATCAGCAATCATAATTGCTTGCTGTGTGATGATTGTGTAACCTAACCTGCCATCATGTTTTATCAATACAAAATGTACACAAATATGTATTGTAGTACACAGACTAATATTCATCAATATGGTTGAGTCTAATAATCATATTATCATGCAGATATGCACTTTTCTGCCTAATAAAGGGGTGGGTGACCTAATAAATTTTGCTTTATTAGGCAAGTTGACCAATAAAGAAAATCAATGCGGAATCCCTCGGCGTTTATTGTGCGTAACGTTATCTGATGTCATGCACGTAACGTTGCCTGACGTCAGAAAACAAACAAAAAACAACAACATGACGGCGTCCTCGATAAGCGTAACATTATGAAAAAAAGGTAATAATAGTAATTCATACAGAAAATATGGATAATCTACATGATAAATAGAATATTATGTCAGTGCCTTTTACTATCAAGTTTATTAGGCTCGGCACGAAAACAAAGAATGGCTCGGCAGAGCCTCACCATTCTTTGTTTTCTAAGCCTCGCCTAATGAACTTAATAGTAAAAGGCACTGACATAATATTCTATATATAATCAGTCAAAAATCTTAGATTTAGGCCATCAATAAAAATATGTTTGTTTGCCGTGCTCCGTCCGACTCACCCGATTCGGCCGCGACTCAAAAAATGTTAATGACCTCTGGCTGAAAAATATTTTTTAAATAATTTTTTTTTTTTTTTATTTTTTTATCAAAATGATAATTTTATTAGCCAGAGTTGTTAAGCATCTAATCTGGATTGCAAAGGTTATCAAAAAGTTGCCTTAGTACAAAAATGGCATAATATATGCGAACAATATATATAAAAAAAATATCTAAAAATAAAACTTTTTCCTACCTTAAATACACATGAATAAAATAATATGTGCAAGTCCTTGTGTTTAGTTTTAATAACCTATGCCCTAACATCGTACTAGGACCTTTATAGTGTTGTAGATTGGATAAGCTTTTGATGTAAAAAAAAAAAAAAATCCCTACCTACCTACCCACCCTCAAAATTCTGGGTAGGAGCACAGCAAACAAACAATTTTTTATTGATGGCCTTAGACTCGGACTAAAAATAAAAAAAAGAACTCGGTGATATTCATAGAAAATATGAGTTTGTTTTTCAGACTTAACACTTAATCTGCTAAGCACAACTATAATAGCCTTTGTGTCCATTGTAACTGTGGGTTACTCGCAGGCTAAGTACAATGTCTGGCTGCTGATCAGTCATTTCCCCCAAAACAACCCTTTGTCACATAAATGAATTGGTCTTGCATAATAAGTTAGAGAATTCACACTTTGTGACAAGCGAAGTCGGCAGCGACATTGACCTCGATTGACGGTTTACCTCGTGAGACGCTGCTGTCAATAAATTTTTAACACGGCTAGGGGAAAATGCATGTAACTAACTACACATGGTGTATAAAATGTACATTCGACTCAACTTACTAGTATTGTTGTGTGCATCATGACCTCGCCATTCTTTTGTTAAGGCTTTTGTGGCTTTTTATGTACACAGCCAGATGAAATGTCAAAATCGTAAAAAGGGCTGGTAAGGTCAGATTAATAAAACACATGACCGAAAGTGGTGGTACATTTCGCCGGAGTTCTTTAATCAGAACCCGTTTATATTGCACGTCTACCTAATGTAGGTCTATGGATCTAAATATGTGTATTTTCATCATCAAGAAAGCTGATACGCTTTACAGAAAATCGTGACCATTGCGGAATTTTTTCAATGAGAAAAATGTCATATCACATTCATACAATTTATGATATTTTGAATCGATCAAGGTACATCGCTCCAATCCACATAAAGGCTTAATGTCAATGTTTTCCTCGTTACCCAATTCTTTCGAAAAAGTCGTGTTTCATTTTACTACGCGATGCAAAATGAAGTTATATTAATCTAAAACAATAATACGATGCCGAGCAGAACAAATGTTTGACATGCATTTGACAGGTCAGTCTGGTGATGTTCAGTTTTCATTGGTCAACAGTTACACACTGGCAACATCAAGGGTCAATCGGAACTGATCAAGCAGGCTCACAAAAGGCCACGTTTGATCAGGGTCTGGATGCGCTTAAAATTGATCATGTCCAGGTAAACTTTTGTCATTTCAATGGGGCGTGAAAGGTCAAGACGGTACAACACTGACAAACTTTTGATCTGCCGCAAAGAGGAGTTTCTCTAACTTGTTGTGCAAGGCGTAGTAATTCAAAGAAAGAACAGTCCATTATAGCGGGTTAATGGTTAAGTCTGATTTGAGTCTTTGAGTCTTCTACCAAACAGTCTGAAGATCTCAGATTTTAAACAGATCCTAAGACTGAAACGTATTGATGAATATTAGTCCAGGGCATGTATGGGGTACATACAGTTTCTTACATTTTCATTTCTGAGACATAATCACAGTTAGTGGCATTATAGCTGACCAAAGATGTACAAGCCCTATGTTGCTAGGAGGTCCGTGGGAACGACCCTCTCCCTCTACCCCACTCGATTGTTTTTTAAAAATGCATTTTTGAGCTCTGGTATATTTTCTGAGCAAAACTAATTTTTTTGTTAAAAATATTGCAACCCCAAGCATTTTGGCAAAAAGGCAGCTAGGCCACTGACAGTGTGTACATTGCATGCAAATGTACAGGTACATCTATAATTGCCTAAACATTGGTTCTGAACTTTTGGTTTACATTTCAGTTATAGGGTGACAGTACCTGGTTTTCATTTCAGTTACAGAGTGAAAGGTTTTCATTTCAGTTACAGGGAGACATGTTTTCATTTCAGTTACAGAGTGAAAGGTTTTCATTTCAGTTACAGAGTGACTGGTTTTCATTTCAGTTACAGAGTGAAAGGTTTTCATTTCATTACCGAGTGATAGGTATTCATGTCAGTTACAGAGTGAAAGGTTTTCATTTCAGTTACAGAGTGACAGGTTTTCATTTCAGTTACAGAGTGAACGGTTTTCATTTCAGTTACAGAGTGACAGGTTTTCATTTCAGTTACAGAGTGACAGGTTTTCATTTCAGTTACAGGGCGACAAGTTTTCATTTCAGTTACAGAGTGAAAGGTTTTCATTTCAGTTAAGGTTTTCATTTCAGTTACAGGGTGAAAGGTTTTCATTTCAGTTACAGAGTGACAGGTTTTCATTTCAGTTACAGGGCGACAAGTTTTCATTTCAGTTACAGAGTGAAAGGTTTTCATTTCAGTTAAGGTTTTCATTTCAGTTACAGGGCGAAAGGTTTTCATTTCAGTTACAAGGTAACAGGTTTTCATTCAGTTACAGGGCGACAGGTTTATATTTCAGCTACAGGGTGAAAGGTTTTTTCCTCGGGCCCTGCTGGAGGTGATTATCAGGGATGTCTGTGGGCAGGAGGGTGCTGCTTATAAAGGTCTGCGGAAACTGGAACAGAAGTGTTCCTCTGTCCAGGAATACATCAGACGGGCATCTGACAAACTGCAGATTTCAGATAAGGTAACAATTTCTAGAGCAAGCAATTTATTTTTGAAGGTTAATGAGTGCACAAAAATAGATGCAATGTACTGGCAATTGGAGGGTTGAACATGAAATTCTGTTGTTGAAGCACATATCCGCCATCAAAAGGTACATTTTACAAAAGATTTACAAAGTTTTTAAACCTACTGACAACAAGGTATATATAAAATTTACATATTTTGAGAATAGAAACTCTATAAACACAGTATAAACGACTTTAACCAGCCAGGTCAAACCCCAAAACTGGAGCGTCAAATTAAGAGTTACCAACTCATAATTCATTTTACGCATATTAGATCATGGGTATTGCAAGAACCTGTTAATAAACCTATACTTTTAATCGGTACATATACATTATTATATGACCCGAACCCCTGGATAGAGTTTTAAGAAACGGTTTTGCTGTGAAATTTATATGTTATTTGGCGGGATAAAGGAAAATGCTGCAAACATGTCAATAAGATAATTTAATGCAACAAAATAACTTTTGATAACAAGAAATGTCACTGTAAGTGACAGATGCCCCCGAAGTGGTTTGACCTTGGAGCCACGGACCTGGATTTTGCGCGCGACACATCGTCTTGTTGTGCCAAGTTATTTGAAAATTAGCCCAGGAATGTAAGAGTTATTGACCGGACACGATTGTACGGACGGACTGACAGTCGGGGGCATAAAAATGTGTCTAACCGGGTACCCGTAAACGGTGAGTAAACAATTGCAAACCGTGTGCTCTTGATAGCTCAGTTGGTAGAGCGC
The DNA here is from genome assembly GCA_037043455.1 of Cyrtodaria siliqua. Classification (NCBI taxonomy): domain Eukaryota; kingdom Metazoa; phylum Mollusca; class Bivalvia; order Adapedonta; family Hiatellidae; genus Cyrtodaria; species Cyrtodaria siliqua. Next base: position 296,459 of record JAWPHD010000714.1, on the reverse strand, counting down.
TGGTACGTTTAGATAGAGACCCTGGGTTCGAGTCCTGGCTGAGGCATATTTTTTTTTTAATATGTCATTTAGTATAGTTTTTCCTTTGACCCTCAAGTAAGATGGTTTCTAATCTTACTGTCAGGTGTTTTACTTGTCCACTGTGTGTTGATGCAAAGTTTTATAACCATACTTGAGTGGCTTTCTGAAGTGTTAATGGATAATTTAGAATTGTCAAGGTGATTATTTCATTATGTTAGTCTTCAAGGTACTGAGTGCATTCAGGGTTCTTCCATCGGTTCCCAAAAGTGCCTTCGGTAGCCATCAGTAACTATCGGGGGGCTTTTGTGAGTTTGCCGATGGGTTTTGATGTGGGTAACCCATCTATCAGTGACTCTACACCTACTATCAGTGGGTTTTGCTAAAAATTTAATCCCATTAAAAATACCAGTGAATAATAAGACGTACAATTTCTACAAACACAGATTTCCGGTTTTAAAGTATAAAAATGGCAAGTATCACCTGCTTTGCCATTTTGCTACTATATTGGTAGCCAGTGGTAACATTGCACTGTCATTAGTACCGTTTATTACCCACATTCGTTGAGTTTATTGGTGCCATTTATGACATCGGTAACCATATGCTGCCATCAGTGGCCATTGGTAACCCATGGTGATTGTCAAATGGAGAATCCTGAAATCACTGAATGTATTACAAATGATTTTAATCATTATGTTTGCGTTCAAGGTAATGTATTACACGTGATTTAATTCATTGTTTGCCTTTCTATAGATAACTGATGAGATGATAGATGCGTACATAGCCAGGTATGGAGACCAGAAACACAGACTGGCTGCTTTCTTCCAGCTGAGGACAGTGCTGGCCCCGTGTATAGAGGCAGTCATAATACTTGATAGGCTGTGTTTCCTTCTGGAACAGGTTGGTAGTATCAGAGATCTAAGAAGGAGTTGTTTGTTACGTCTCTGGTAGTATATAGCCATCTTCTTCTGTTACGGTCAATGGCAAAAACTGTTCATCCAAGGGAATTACTATTGACCCGCTGCAGTAAACTTTTGACTGAGACAAATTACCTTAAATACGTTAGATTTGAAAATCAATTGAGAAACTCATACAGTATTTTACAGCCGAAATACTTTTGATTGTGCTTTTCCCATGTTAACTAGTCCTTGTTGTTGGGGCAGCAGAAAATTAGGAAATATTAAATAATTTCAGTTAGCCCTAATATTTCGTGATCAATTTTTCTGGATGTTGTAATTTAGAATTATCGAAAACATTAAAATAATTTTTGAATGGAAATTGAAAAAAATAATCCTCTATCAAAAACAAGTTTGGCATGTGATTTTTTAGCTGGGCTTATGGCATGCTGTGTTGTCAGTCGTCTGTCCGTTGTTAATTTTTGCCTTGTGTGCAATCTAGCCCCTCCATTTTTCATTTACCAAACTTATACAGTTGTTATATATCTCGAACAAGTTCTTGAACCAGCCAGATTCGATCTCTAACAGCTGAGTTATCTGCCCTTGATTTTGCAAAAATGCGTAATTTTGCTTTGTGGGCACTCTAGCCCTCCATCTGTTATCTGATCTTAACCAAACTTGTACAGTAGTTATATATCCATATGGTTCGCTAAAGGCATAGTTATCTGCCCTTGAATATGCAAAAATGAATAATTTTGCTCTAGTTGTTCCATTTGCCATCTGATCTTAATCAAACTTACACAGTAGTTATATATATCCATAAGATCTCGGACGAGTTCGAAAACCAGCCAGATCGGACTAGTAACACCGGAGTTATTGTCCTTGATTTAGTTAAAAATGCTGTATTTGCCTCGTTAACACTATAGGGCCTTTATTTTTCATTCGATCTTTACCAAACTTTACCAGATTGTTAATATCAATGAAGGCTTGGACTTGTTCGAAAACCACCCAAATCGGATTAGTAACATTGGAGTTATGGCCCTTGATTTAGTTAAAAAGCTGTATTTTTCCTCGTTAAGACGATAGGGCATTCATTTAACCGGATTTCAACGAAACTTCAAGGGATGATCAGTACCAAGCCTAGTTGAACATATCCTCACCATGTTCCGGTTGAATGATTTTGGCGGAGTTATGGCCCTTTATAGGTTTTAATACACAAACTTTGTCTGAACTAGATCTCCTGAACCCCTGTTCATATCATCGAAACTTTAGGGTTGATCAGTACCAGGCCTATTTGTGCATATCATTGCCGTGTTCCAGTTGAATGATTTATGGCGGAGTTATGGCTCTTTTAAGATTTTAATACACAAACTTTGTCCGAACTAATTTTTCTGAACCGCTAACCAGATTTCATCGAAACTTTAGGAATGATCAGTACCAGGCCTATTTGTGCATATCGATAGGGTATTCATTTGGCCAGATTTCAACGAAACTTGCAGGGATGATCAGTACCAAGCCTAGTTGTACATATCCTCACCATGTTCTGGTTGAATGATTTTGGCGGAGTTATGGCCCTTTAAAGGTTTTAATACACAAACTTTGTCCAGACTAGTTCTCCTGAACCCCTGGCCGGATTTCAACGCAACTTGAGGGCTGTATTTGTGCATATTGTTGCCGTGTTCCGGTTGAATGATTTTTGGCAGAGTTGTGGCCCTTTAAAGGTTTTAGTACACAAACTTTGTCTGGACTAGTTCTCAAGAACCGCTAGCCAGATTTCATTGAAACTTTGCATGGATGATAAGTATCAAACGTAGTTGTGCATATTGTCGCCGTGTTCCGGTTGAATGATTTTTAGGGGAGTTATGGCTCTTTAAAGGTTTTAATACACAAACTTTGTCCTGTCAGACTAGTTCTCCTGATGCCCTGGCCAGATTTCAATGAATCTTGGCGGGGATGATGAGTACCAAGCCTAGTTGCGCATGTCATCGCCGTGTTCCAGTTGAATGAATTTTCGCAGAGTTACAGCCCTTTAAAGGTTTTAATACACTAACTTTGTACAGACTAGTTCTCCTGAACCTCTGGATATTGCTCAATGCAGGACAAAGGGTTTTGTCATAAGTGCCACAACAACTAATATCCCACCCCCAATCACAGACTCCATATAGCCAGTAGAGCGATACAGGCCCTCTTGGTCTTGTCTTGTTTATTTTCTCAACTGGTTAATTTCAAAAAGTTAAGGTATTTTTTACACACAATCTCCCTCCCCCTCTGCCACCTCCTCTATTAAATTTGTCAGAAGATATCAGTGAGATACAAGACAATAAAAGACAATAAACAAACTTATGGACCATACTACCTTTAACCAGTAGAGCGATACAGGTCATCTTGTGCCTATTGTTTAATACATTTGTGTGTACATTTTTGTTTGAATTATAATATGAAAAAATATAATGTAATGAAAAAAACTTTAAAGACAAACTTAGTTGTTTGCAAATGTGATTGGGCTGTTTCTGTTTTTTTTTCAAATTGCCACTAATGAACAGTCAGATATGTGTATAAAGCTCAGCAATTTTGTTCACCCTTTTACCGGTACTCATTCAATTGGGAAAGTTTGCATTGTTTTGCTAAGACATGTACTTCGCAATCACTTTACCTTGTATACATGCCAAATGCATCAGTTTAATGACAATTGATGATCTTTAAAGAGAATCAGCTAACAACACATTTGTTTTGATTTTTATTTCAAAATTTAAATTGCTTTCAACATGTTCAGTTGGGAAGTTTTTACACCTGAATTCGGAAAAAAAACTCATATATGTTTTTGCAATTGAGATTTGGTCCTTTTATCGGTACCACTTACGTAAGGGAAAAAACGCTAAAGCTAGTTAGATGGCAGCGCAGAAGTTATAGATACAACTACACACTAATCTTATCAAGTATTGTAACCTACATGCTTTTATGTTTGCAGGTCAGTGTGAAGGAAGTATACCTTGTGAAGATGTTCGATCCTGTCATATCTCCACGATGCTACGGTATCATAGCAACAAAGTCATGAAAAACATGGTAGGAATTTAAACTGGGTATCATTCTGTTGGCTTATCAAAGAAACAAGTGATACATGTGGATCTCTTTGTTCATTGTCTTGCATCGTTATTTTCCAACTTCACACCAAAACGTAATGTTCGCTTTTTCATTTCCTCATATTTTTTCATCAAACTTTTAAATATACGCTTCATGACTATAGGCACTTGCCCTGTCAAGGTCATTCAACGAGGTCAAATTTTGGATTCAAATGTCATTGGGTGTATTTCTTCCTCACTTTACGATATATAGACTTTAAGACAACAGTTGTTTGACCATACCCATACAGAAAGGTCAAGGTTGCAGTCAACATCCAATTCTGGGTTAAAAAGATTCTTGGTCGCAAAACCTTAACACTGGGTATAACTTTTTTGTTTCTTCATATTTCTTTATCAAACTTTCGATATCTACACATCATGACAATCGTCATGTGACCACACCAGTATATAAAGGTCAAAGACAAGGTTATACACTGGATTGAAAACCTTTTTGGTCACACGTCACAAAAATCTAATGTCTGCCTAGTGCCCGCATCGTCATCTGTGTCCACTGGTTAAAACTTTGTAAGTTTGCTTCTCATGATGGATTGAACCTTCACACATACTAAGAAAAAATTGTTTAAAGCTTGTATCTTGGAACATATCACATAATGGTTTGAAAGTACACATCTCGTCAGCATCATAAGACAACATCATAGAGTCAGGTTCCATAACTCATGCTTTTATTTTAACAAAAGTATGGCCTCTTTTATAATTAGAATGAAGTCGACACATAAATAGGTCATATTGTGCGCAAAAACTGATGAAAGATGAAGAAATGAAGTAGTAATTAAAAATTATTGTAAGTATATAAAGATAAAACTATTACAAACAAGGGCTTTTATACTTAGAAAAAAGTTGTTAGTTTTTTATTCAGGTGTAGCAAATCCAGACTTACGGTTTGATGATTTCCGTCTGTCTGTCTGTCTGTCCATCCGTCTGTGCTTTGACATTTTGGATAAACTGTTTTGGTGAATTATTTTGTTTTTTCCTCATTTCTCAAACACAAATTGTCCGAAAGCTTTGAAACTTGGCTCACATGTTCATTATCATTACGCAATGTTATATGACGGACGGACACACATACACCCTATCCGTAAACGGGCTCAACAAAAAACACATAAGAATGCAGATAGTCAAGCAATTGCATTGTAAGATGTGCAATATAAGTTAAATACTATAAAGAAATATAAGAATGTATTTAAAGAAAAAAATAAAAGTGTGGTTTGTGGCGGAATATATTACATGAGTGTGTGCGTTTGCTTCTTCAATATTTAAAGTAACTCAGATGTTTCACATCAAAGTTGTAGTACATTTGTACATGTACTAGTATTAACCATCGAGTTTTGTTTATAATATACTTAACAAAAAAGGTTTAGCACAACTTTTTAGGGACATAGATTAAACATATGAACATTGATATAATTGTTTGAAGCTTTTAGAAATGCTAGTTGAGGATGATACTTTCCAAAATGTGTGTTGTTTTATTATTTTCTAAGCTTTAGTATCAGAATTACCTCCCATATATTAAAAATAAATTATTTCTTATAGAGACTTATTGCTTTGAACTCATTTATTATTTGGTATGGACAAGAATTGCCCATTCTGTCATTGTATAAAGAACCCTAACATGTAATCCAAAAAGAATGTTATTCTCTGACAAACAAAAACATTCCAAATTTCGTAATTTTAAAATTACCTCCCTTTTCATTGAATTAAGAATGATTTTCGATAACGTATAACAGTATGTTCCCAACATATTTGCTTTTTTTTTATCACCGACTTTGTAGCATTATTATTGGGCATATCTTTGTCACTTTACCATTGAACCCGAACATACACGACTTTGTATCTAGTCTATGGAATTGACATGCATTTTATGTGCTAAATTTATATTTCTCATTATATATTTACAGGAGTCCTTAGGCAAGACACTTTCCATAGCCTCATGTGTCGGATCGGGCTATAAACCGAGCAGTGCCTTGCATGTTAACCAGCTGTGGAAAACACTCGACTTCCGAGGTCTTGTCTAGTTATTACAAGAAACAAAGCAACTTCTTCTAGATCACGTTACTTTGCCCAAGTGTATGTTACCTCGTTGCTAAGTTTGTTCCACGTATCAACATAGGGCAGTGAGTTCATTTGGGACGACCAGTTTTGTAACTTAGAATATGTAATGAGCTCCAGATTCAACTGTCACCGAGTCACATTAAACATGTTCAAAATTTTATGGCTTCTGTCCATTTCTTATCGATCACAAAGTCGTCAGGGTGTATGTGTGTCAGTTTGTTCCTTAGCGATCACATTGTCGTCCAGGTGTATGTGTGTCAGTTTGTTCCTTAGCGATCACATTGTCGTCCAGGTGCATGTGTGTCAGTTTGTTCCTTACCGATCACATTGTCGTCCAGGTGTATGTGTGTCTATTCCTTAGCGATCACATTGAATTGAATTGAATTGGGGTTTTAAGGCGCACCAACACATGAAAAGGTACTTCAGACGAAATATAGGTCACGTTTGGTTTCCGCTATGACATGCGTATCTTGCTTCTTTCTCGAGGATTTTCACCAAACTCCACCAGAATGTTCCTTATATGCATCAAACATCATGGTCAAAGTTCCGTGTCTCTGTGACCTACTTTTGGCAAAATATAGGTCACATCAGGTCTCCACTATGACATGCATATCTCACTTCTTTCTTGAAGGATTTTCACCAAACTCTGCCAGAACATTCCTTATATGCATCTAACATCATGTGCAAATCTTAGGTTGGTCTGACTTGCTACTACTATATAATGAACAGTATATCTTGAGATTGACATGTTATTTCAGCAACTGAATCATATGCTTTTAAATTATTAAACTCTTTATTGTGTCCTCCTTAGTAATCATGTCTGATGGGAAACTTCAAATTCATCTCATTTCATCGCCATTTCATTAATTTAGGTAAATATAAACACTTCAAAGCAGGCACATGTCATATGGTTTGGTTAGGATGACGCTGCACTACAACTTAATTTGTATTTACCTACAAAAGGTGAAAGCGTCTCCGTGGCCGAATGGTTAACGACTTTGCGTTGTAAACCTTCGCCTCTCACCGCTGCGGGTTTAAATCCCACTGGGAGCTTGTGAGTGGGGAAGTGTAGATTCTTACGGACAGCGGGAGGTGTACAGTAATGGTTCTACATAGGAAAAGTGGGTGGTCTGCCTCCATCTTACATATGTTGAAAATGACGTAAAACACCATACAAATCTATAACAAAGAGGTCAATGACCTTGAAGCTCTACTGGCAGGTTCTGAAAGCTAGATCAGCATTCCTGTGAAGTTTCATGAAAATCAGTCAAGTAGTTTCAGAAGTTTTTATATCTCTATGTAAACAAAGATGGCCACTGGCAACCATGTTTAATGTGGAATCAAAATAATTTTCAACAAGGACCAACATTATGTCAAACTGATCATTTTAGAAAAAGTCCCATATCAATATCACTTATAGATTTTAAGAAGTAGTCGCTACAAATTTGTTTTTTAAAAATCTATTTTTAGCCATGGCGGCCATCCTGAATTTCAAGCCGACCTAAAATTTTGTTAGGATCAACTACAAATCAAGAGCAACATTTCTGTTAAGTTTCATGGAAATCCTTCATGTAGTTTCAGAGGAGTAGTCGCTACTAATATTTACTAAATAACTATGTAAACAAAAGATGGCCGCTAACCATGTTCAATGTCAAATCAAAATACTAATGCTGGATCAACATCATGTCATGCTGATCATTTTAGAAAAAGTCCCATATCAATATCACTTACAGTTTTCAAGAAGTAGTCGCCACAAACTTGTCTTGTGAAAACCTATTTTTAGCCGTGGTGGCCATCTTGAATTTCTGGCCAACCTGAAATTTTTCTAGGATCAATAGAAACCAAGAGCAACATTCCTGCAAAGTTTCATGAAAATCCTTCAAGTACTTTCAGAGTAATCGCTACAATTTTTTACTATATAACTCTATGTAAACAAAGATGGCTGGCAGCCATGTTTAATGTCGAACCAAAATGATTTTCAACATCGTGTCATGCTGATCATTTTAGAAAAAGTCTCATATCAATATCAATTATAGTTTTCAAGAAGTAGTCGCTAAAAGCTTTTTTAAAAATCTATTTTTAGCTGTGTTGGCCATCTTGAATTTCCGGCTGACCTAAAAAATTTACTTGGATCAACGAGATATCAAGAGCAATATTCCAGTCAAGTTTCATGAAAATCCAATTAGTTTCAGAGGAGTAGTCGCTACAAGTTTTTACTATATAACTCTGTAAACGAAGATGGCTGCTGGCAGCCATGTTAAATGTAGAATCAAAATGATTTTCGACAAGGATAAACATCATGCCATGCTGATCATTTTATAAAAAGTCCCATATCAATATCACTTACAGTTTTCAAGAAGTATTCGCTACAAACTTGTTTTTTTTAAAATCTATTTTTATCCGTGGTGGCCTTCTTGAATTTCCGGCCAACCTAAATTTTGCTAGGTTCAACTAGACATCAAGAGCAACATTCCTGTGAGGTTTCATGAAAATCCATCAAGTAGTTTCAGAGGAGTACTAGCTACAAGTTTTTACTACATAACTCTGTAAACAAAGATGGCCGCTCAGCCATGTTTAACATCAAATCAAATGATTTTCAACACAGAGACCAACATCATGACATGCTGATCATTTTAGAAAAAGTCCCATATAAATATCACAAAGTTTTCAAAAAGTAGTCGCTACAAACTTGTTTTTGAAAAGTCTATTGTTAGCTTTGGTGGCCAGCTAGGAATTCACTTCAACATGAATTTTTGCTAGGATCAACTAGACTTCATGGGCAACATTTCTGTAAAGTTTCATGACAATCCATCATGCATCAAGAACTTTTAGAGGAGTAGTCGCTACAATTTTTTTTTACAGACGGACGACGGATACCGCACCACGGCATAAGCTCTACTGATCTTTGATCAGTAGCTAAAAAGTGATCAAGACTGTTTTGTGCGCTTTAGGGAAAACAAGATTAAATAATGCTGGAGAGTCAGATAAATGCCAGAATAAGTGTGTAGAATTTATTTTTTTCAGAGTAATATTGAAGAAGTTTGTAGGCACAAGCACTCTTGGACTTGACCATCTGCAATACTCGTGTTGATTGGTTATTACAGATTGTTGATATTGATGAAAGCTTGGAAAAGTTTGATAACCAGCTATAGCGGACTGGTCGGACGAGTTCTAAAACCAGCCAGTTTTCTTGATTTGGTAAAAATTGCTACATTTAGCCTCGTTAACGCGATAGGGCCTTCATTTTCCTTCTGATTTTTACCAAACTTTTCCAGATTGTTGATATCAATGAAAACTCGAACAAGTTTGAAAAACATCCTTGATTTTCTGAAATATGCTATAGCTTGACCTCGTTAACATGATAGGACCTTCATTTTTCAATTTTTTTTCCAAACTTTACCAGATTGTTGATATCAATGAAAGCTCGCACGAGTTGAAAACCAGCCAGATCGGACTAGTAACACCAGAGGTTTAGTTAAAAATGCTGTATTTTGCCTCGTACGATAGAGCCTTCATTTGACTGAATTTCAAAGGAACTTTGCAGCGATGATCAGTACTAGGCCTTGTTGTGCATATAGTTGCCGTGTTCCGGTTGATTGAATTTTGGTGGGGTTATAGCTCTTTAAAGGTTTAAATACACACTTTGTCCGGACTAGTTCTCCTGAACCTGGTGTGACAAGATTTAACTGAAACTTTGCAGGGATGGTCAGTATCAAGCTTAGTTTTGCATATCATCACCGTGTTGCGGTTAAAAGATTTTTGACAGAGTTATGGCCCTTTAAAGGTTTTAATACACAAACTTTATCCCCGACTAGTTCTTCTGAACCCCTGGCTGGAATTCAACAAAACTTGGCAAGGATTATCAGTATCAAGCCTAGTTGTGCATATCATCGCCGTGTTCTGTAGTTGTGCATATCATCACCGTGTTATGGTTGAATTATTTTTGGCAGAGTTATGTCCCTTTTTAAAGTAGTTAATATACAAACTTTGTCCAGACTAGTCTCTTCTGAACTCCTGGCCGGAATTCAACAAATCTTGGCAGGGATGATGAGTGCCAAGCCCAGTTGTGCATGTCATGACCGTGTTACGGTTGAATTTTATGACGACAGCCTTTAATATAAGTCATTTTAGCAAGTAGAGCGTCCACAGGCCCTCTTTTGGAAAAAAAATAATCTGAAACTTAACCTTGCCTTTTACAACTGATTGTGGCTAAAAACTTTCAAAGTATTAGGTGTACAACAATGAAACTTTGCACACATCTTCAGAATGATCCAATGAATACATCTTATAAAGGCCCATAACTCTGATTCATATGTTTTTGAATTATTTCCCTTTGAAAAAGGTTTAACCCTGGAAGTTAACCTTGCAAACAACGGGCGTATATGCCCCGCTAGTTGGTGCTCTTATTAATTTAACATGTTCTAGAAATAAAATATATCGACCAGCATTTATCATGTTCTAGAAATAAAATATATCAACCAGCATTTGACCAACTAACTACCTATATACCTTAAAAATCTACCGTAGCTGTGATTACTGAGCCTTGGAAAGCTATAACTATAGATAAATGAAGGCAATATAAAAACGACAACGAAAATTTGAAAACGAGTGCATCTTTTTATTAAAGAAACATTGTCAGTAAGAATTTTCTTGTTTTGATAATAGAGAAATATAGATAATTTCATTGGCAAAACATCAGAAAAACAAAGAAGTTCATGTTCAAAATATCACAGATGAATCGTGACCGTAAATAAGTCCTACTTTTGAAAGTTGGTAATTGCGTCATTAAATCTTTACACTTATTCTGCAAACAAGAGGTTCAGGATGTAAAATTTGGTTTGAATTATAACCTTGAAAAGCATGTAATAACGGGGATTTTAACTGGTAATAGAGCATTTAAAAAATGTTTAAGTCAAAACAAAACATACAGTTGAATAAATTCTATATAATGTGAAATAAATTGATTTTTTAGCAAATAATAAATTTAATTAAAAGGTTTTTAGCAAAAGCTAAAATGTGAAACTTCATGATTTATGCCTACGGTGATATGCCTAAATTGAGTGTTATGAAATGTCACACTAAGTTACTGATGCTGTCAGTGTACTGCAATGTCACACTAAGTTATTGATGCTGACAGTGTACTGAAACGTCAAAACTAAATTTATATTGATGCTAACAGTGTTAAGAAATGTCACACTAAACTACTGATGCTGACAGAGTGTTATGAAATGTCACAGAAAATTATTGATTCTGACAGATTGTTATGGAATGACATATTAATTATTGATCCTGGACCTGACAGAGTGTTATAGAATGTCACACTAACCTACTGATGATGACAGCGTGTTATGAAATGTCAAACACAATTATTGATTCTGACGAGTGTTTTGACATGTCACATTAAATTACTGATGCTGACAGAGTGTTATGGAATGTCATATTAATTATTGATCCTGACAGAATGTTATGACATGTCACATTAAATTACTGATGCTGAAAGTGTTACGAAATGTCACACAAAATAATTGATTCTGACAGAGAGTTAAATGTGACATTAATTATTGATCCTGACAGAATTGTATGACATGTCACATTAAATTATTGATGCTGACAGTGTTATGAAATGACGCACTAAATTATTGATGCTGACAGATTGTTATGAAATGTCACATTAAATTATTGATGCTGACTGTGTTATGAAATGACACATTAAATTATTGATGCTGACTGTGAGTGACAGATTGTAATGAAATGTCACATTGTATTATTGATGCTGACTGTGTTATGAAATGACACACTAAATTATTGATGCTGACAGATTGTGATGAAATGTCACATTAAATTATTGATGCTGACTGTGAGTGACAGTGTTATGAAATGTCACACTGAATTATTGATGCTGACAGTGTTATGAAATGTCACATTAAGTTACTGATGCTGACTACTGAAATGTCACACTAAATTATTGATGTGACAGCCCCGTTGATAAAATATCAAACTAAATTTATATTATTATTGAGATGTCAAACTACATTATTACTGTTGACAGTTTAACAACATGTCAATTTTTTTCATGCATGTGAGATGAAATGACTAAATACATTTTTGTTGTTGACACAGTGTGATGACTGTATTAATTGTCTTGACAAAATGCGTGACATGTCAACATTGCTGGTGTAAGTTAGATGAAATGAAATGAAGTCTGAATATATTAACGTTGACAAGGTGTGATCAGTAATGTTGATCAAACTACAGTGTTCATGTAACAGCTGATGACAGGACATGTCAACTACATTATTCATGTCGACACCGTGATGACACGGCAATCTAAATTATTTCTGTTGGCACAATTTTTGGTATAACATAAGTGAGACGATGGCGTCGGTGGCTGCATATCGTTTTTGTTGTTCCGGCAGGGGATACTGTCTCCAATCACATTTACGTATACTCTCATCTTTACTAATTCTCATTTTCAACACATTTCTTGTCAAACCCTCAAGACTCCAATTTTCGGATGATTTGAGTCTCTTATTTGCCAAAACTCTTAATTCTACTGTACTTGTTTGAATAATATCTCTGGCTTTTAAATCATAATCGACGTCCAATTTCCATAAATCATTTTCAATATTCAGTCCAATTTTCTTCACACATTTCATTTCTATAAGTTTCCTTAACATGACTGGGAAACTGGTCATACAAGAGACGTGGAACAAGTAGCACGCGTCCAGTGACAAACATATCTGTATTAGTGCAGTCTTTTCCTGACTTCCTTTCTTGTAAGTCACGGGCCATTCTATGTCAAACCCTACTGGAACGTCTTTAGCTATATCCATGTTAGAAATAATGTCATCACAGATTATATTGCTGTCATCTTTATTATGGGAATAAATAATTGATCCATTAAAGATATACTCTTTGTAAGACATTTCCACAATTTGTTCCACTGTTAAGTCTTTCTTTTCAGCAGTGTTCTCTGCAGCCTTCATCTTAATCCCAACTGCTGAATCATTTGCCAATTTAGCTTCCCTCTGGGTTGTTTCAGTCGTGCCCTTCTTGTTTGTTTCAGACATGTCTGTATTACCCTTCTCTGGGACAACTATGCCCGTCAACCAATCTGGAAGTGCTCTCTTTCTTTTTGATGCCATTATCACTGCAACTGACCCCAGCCCAGTACCTGAAAGTACAAAGATAAGGAGCAGTCAGAAGGCGATCGACGATCAGTTCACATGAAGATGATGTTCGCTGCTTCACTTTTTCTAAATGCAACAAAATATACATTTATAAAAGGAAGTTTAACAGGATTTTTGCGTGTTACTTGTTGAAAACAAACAAATTTTAAGTTTTCCTGAAAAAATGTATCAGACATATCTAGTTATATACATGTAACTATAGATATACTCGTTGGAGGCCAGTTTCCGTCATTCTCATTTAAAAAACGTTTTTACACCGCAAATTACTTACGCGAAGTCACTTATTGTCAGACGTGTTTATAACTGAAGATTGGAAACAGGAAAAACAACCAAAAAGTAAATAAGCGGTACAAAAACGATAAGGGATTTCTCCGAAAAATGTGTTTACTTCCTTATATGGCGTTGGGGATGCGCGCACATACTGCCGCATAATAAACTATTAAAAAAATAACTCTGTAATGACGTCATATTGTTATCACTCTTCAGGGACGCAGTTAAAATATACCGCGATTATATAGTTTAACCAAACAAGCAACTCGTACAACCTGTATCTGTTTGATTTACACAGAGTTACCCATCTTTACAGTGTAAATTGGTGTCGTTGAAAATTTTACATCGACGTTACCAGGCACATTGTTATAACGATCGAGGTGATTGATGGAACAATGTTAACATACCATTTTTACAATGAAATTGTTGAATAGACTTGCAAACAAGTTTCTAATTCATAAAAGTTTACTGTATCTTGACCTAGCTGAATCTATCACTCGATAAAATACATGACGGAAACTGGGCGTGTAAACAAAATGATTTCTCAGTTTTAGTCTATTTTTAAAAAGGTCACGTGCCACTTCGATAAACTAAGAATTTAGTATTCAATTTCCAGGAAGAGGTAACCTAAATAATAGAAAATAGAGTAAAAATTGTCAGGATGCATAGATTTGTCTGAAAAAATAGTTTATGTTTACATAGGTGACGGAAAGTGGCCCCCAATGAGTATGTACCAGACCTCAAATAAATTAAGACTATTTTTTAACATTATAACCTTTATAACTTTTTCATTCAAATACAACTGACCTAATCTTGGTAATTGTTAAATTGTGTTTGATAAAGAAAAAAACAACATTGGTCATAATAAACATTTGGCAGAAACAAACGCCTCAGGCCACAGACCTAATAACAAATAGATTGGACACTACGAAAATTATCTAAATTTCACGTGGCACAGTGGGAAAATTTCACAAAATATTTCCCAACTTTAAACACGAATATCATGAAGAGTTTTATAGATACAAGTTTCATTCATGCCAAATCCCATCACAAATTTAATTTTCTTTTCAATGATAGTATTTTGCTTTCTCTTACATTTAGAGTAAAAAAGGAGTTTGACGGAAACTTTGACTATGTCACAACCTTGATTTTTGAGAGAAAAACGAAAAATTATGACATTTTTAACTTTAAATATCTTTTTATACAATTTCTTATTTTGATAATAAACTTAATCCCATTTTGCTATTCACTATGAATCGTTTGAATGTATTCTCATCAAAATCAGTGAATAATTGAGAGGAAGGAAAAGTTAAGGTGCCACGTGATATTTTGGTGACTTAGGAAATTTCCTATCTGTTTATTAATTGTTTATTAATTAATATGTCTGTGCTCAGGCTCTGTAACTGGAACGAACTGGATGGGACCGAATCGTCCTTCATCGCCTTCGATTTTGGAAGTAGGCGTTCAAGTTAACCAGTACAATTTGGAACGGCTGGTTGATATCAAATACATCAATTACCTTAATAAAAACATAAATAAATAGTTCAAACCTCTCAAATTTGAAAGAAGAAACGGAGTTGCGAGGACAATTTCGTAAGAACCGCAACAGATGCGTCACTAAAAGACGGGATGATGGGTCCGGGTCAACTACATAAAACGGGCTGTGACAGGGCTACCATAATACAATTAAGAAAAAATGCTGAATTTGAGCGCGCGAAATTGAAATTTTCAAAATCGACAATTTTCAAAAGCGATTGACAAAAAAGAAAATTACAATGTGTATACAACATATTACATTCTATTGTATCTGACGTTCCGACGCCCGACTTTGCCTATTTTTCAAAATCATCCATGGGCTAGTTGCCATCCAAATGCCGTCATATGTCCAGCATCCCTTGAGACTATCTAGACTGTCACATCCATTAGCTTTTCGTCAAATACACACACGCGTTGACTATTACAAATATTCATTATTTCCGCTTGCTGTGGTACAATGGAACAGCCTGCCGACTAGCATTGCCATGCTGCCTAGCTTAGATTCGTTCAAGCCGGCAGTTTGCTCTGTTAGCCACCAAATGCCATAAATTAAAACGCTGTCTTTTATCTTTTAAATATCACTTTGTTCTTCATCGAACTTTTAACATACATAACACTTTCATCTTTATTTCACCTTCACCTTATTTTACTCTTTCTTTTATCATCTTTTACATTACTCACAACCGCACAGACGCGCACCTGCACATAATCTTCGAAAGAGGGTGATGCAGTATCCATAGATAGATAGAGATAAATCTTATTCATACTTTTCCATTACCCAGATGTTGAGTCACCTTATTTTCAGTAGGTGATAACATTTATGTTACTCGGTTTTTATACTTGTATCTAAAGTAAATAATAATCTTTGACAGAGTAAAAAGGCGATACTTTTCAAGATTTTGATTTTAAAAGATATATTGAATCAATTTGCATGGATGTGAATGAGAAATGAAATATGCAGGGCTTTAAAAGAATCACACTGTAGATACCTTAATTTTAACAGTATAAACTTGGTTGAACATCAAGGACGAAGCCCGAGTTTATCACAAAATAGAATGTATTGGTTGTCAATCGTGAACGCTCGGCCAATCCCGTCATTCTTCGGGATCCTGCGAAGCTGTGTACGAGATGTTGCGAATGATTGGTTATGTCTTATTTCTGGTCACTGACTGGTCAGTTTTTTGTGATGATACTCTATCAAAATTATAACTAGTGAAGTAAAAATCTTTCTCAGAGTATAAAGATAAGTAGTATAGTGTGAGCACCACCTGCCCTTCTTGTTCGGCGTTCGGCCATCCACGATCTGGGTGAATTACTTGAAGGTGATAGGTGAATGAGTTGAAGGACACGGGTGAATGACCTGAAGGTGAGGTCATGTGGGAAGGGTACGATTTTTGCGTAAACGAGTTCATTAATCAATCTTATCTGACGAGTTAATGACATGTACCCCGACATCAAAGAGAAATTCAATATGCGAGGAATGTGGGAAGGTTATGATTTTTGGCAAATATATTATCCTAGCATCAAACAAACTTTATGTACGAAACACACATATATCCAAACAAATTAAAAGTCGCACGTTCAAAGACTAGTTATTTTGTTTCAATGCTTTCAGTACTTTGACTAGTACCCAAAAGTTATTAGATAAGTTAATCATCTAAAAGTATCTGGGGTCGATCTTTGCCTAGTCATAAAAATATTAGCTTTTACCGCCAATGATTGAAATATCATGACAACGTTACACTTTACGCTTAGGTTAACAGATACAATTTGTAGACTTGTGTTATTGTACGATAGTATACGTCAATTGTCGAGAGTTAAGTTTAATGTAACATGACCTACAGGGGTTTATCATTAATATAAAACTACGGTGGCTTAAAACTGTCATTAGTTTGTCACGTTATATTCAATATTTTTAATTTACGTCCATCCCACGACTCTCTTTCTATAATGTTGTATGATTGTTAGCGACTTTACATAAAACTATGGTAACTTAAAACTGCCACAGAAATCATTAAAGGAAATATTCTGTATTTCATCGTTATTATTGATCATATATTGTGAAAATGCATACCCGAGTTAAATCTAACATGAACGCGTTATCTATAACTCTCGGTGAATAAAGTAATTTGACAACTGTGGCTGCCTAGTCATAAAATATTCTTTCCTCGTCCGCGACCTTGTCTTCACCCCTATGACTTTGACCTCAAATCTTATCTGTGAAGTGTAATGACATTTTTTAAAAGATTAACCATGCTATCAAAGAGAACCGATAATATGCGGTAAAGATCTTGTTAGCATTACATAAACTACGCGCGATTGTGTGAATGTACAATTCAGGTAAATAAATGGTATATTTAAAGAGTCATGATCAAAGGATCGTCTTTTGTTGTAATGCTTATCAATACTTTCACTACTTTGATTAATAACGTACTCGTATAAAATGGACTTACCTAGTCATGCGAAAATCCGCGTTTGTAACATATATTTCTTAATCGATTTTCGTTTGCTGTGAACAGAGACTTAGCGCAGTTTTTCTAACTGAAACACTAGAATTTGTTTGTACAGTGTTCCAGCAAGAAAAGACGTTATAATATCGCACTAAGACTCTGAATGTTATATCCGAACTTTAATCCATTTCCGAATTACTGAAATTACACAGAATAAAAAACAACAACATAACACACAACGACCAGTTTGTTTTTTAAATTCCTATGGTAAATGCGATGTTTAAACGCGCCACTGGTTTTAAATACATACCTTTAAATATGGGTATGTATAACTACTGAGGCATGAACTTCATCGCAGTGAATAATGGAATATGACATATGTGGTTGACTATAGGAGATTATTACTGTATACACAGGTTTATCATTAATGTATAACTAAGGTGGCTTAAAACTGTCATTATTTTGTCGCTACATTTTTGTTTTTATTGAATGCATGTAAATGTATTTTGAACAATTCTAAAAGAATGACCAATCCTGGGCAGTGGTGTACTCCCTTTAAATAATTCATAATTCTAGTCACAGACCTATTAATATGTCTGTGTTCTAGTATACAGAATGAATACGAAGCTATTATTACGATTTCAGTTCATATTTAAATAATCCGTGACAAACAACTATATAATCGATAAATTCCAATGGTTAAAAACTATATGAATATAAACTATATAAATATATATTAATCTTTTTGTTTTTGTTTTGTTTATGAAATAACACATTCGTATTTGTTTCACTAGTCTATCCTAAGTTCATTAATCACGTCCTATCGGATATGAATGACAGGTTAATGTTCGTTTTTCTGTCTCCAAGGCTTGGATCGTAACAAATGTATTAAGATTTTAGATTGTGACCCAAAACAGGTATCATCACTCTTTTATCTCATAAAGTTTGTCACACCTCATAGATTATTTCCTATCGTCAAAGGAATGAACGAGCGGGGGCTGTCAGTATGTGGTAAATCGCAAGAGTATAAACTCATTCGGAAGATAATTTTAACTTAACAAGAAGTGTTGGAATTTAAAGTGTTGGAGAATATTGGAATTAACACAAGTGTTGGAATTTATAGTTTGAATACTTTATAGTTTTGAGTTAGAGTAAAGCGTGGAAATCTTATTAGAAATATTTCTATTATAGTACACAACTCGTGAACAACGGTTTATAGAACAACACATCCCCTTTGTAAAAACTGTCTACTTATTTATTTTAAAAACTAAAGCGATGACCCTAGCTATATAATATTTTTAGTCATAACATTTTTGATAAGAGAAACGTTTTTTCTGAAGCAGATTTTTTTTTTTTGAGTCTTTATCTTAATACCCTCATGTTCACGCCTCGTACCCTCATTTAAACTCCTCATTCCCTCATTCCCACTCCTCATGCTCTCATTCCCACTGCTCATGCTCTCATTTCAACTCCTCATACCCTCGTGTTCACGCCTAGTTACTCACTGGAGGTGAGGAGCGACCTATACCTTGATGACTCAATTTTAAAGAAAGGCGCACTTGAATAGTGGGTTATAATAACGTACACCCACAATTAATCACACTGCTTGAATTTAATACTGTTCATTAAACGACTAGTACAGTAAAGTTGTGTCATATACGCCTGAATGGTAAATAGTTGTCATCAGATATACCCCGATTAATGTAAACCGCACCTGTTATTTACAGACGTCAGTGAAATAAATCTAGCAAAGATACGTCAAATAGAACCCAGCAGACACCTGACGTCACACTGACATCACACTGACGTTGGATTTTGGTCACGACGTCAGCGACCTAAATTAAACGTCACACTGACGTCGGATTTTGGTCACGACCTGAACCCAACGTCACACTGACGTCGGAAATCTAACGTCAGTCCGACGTCAGATTTTCGACGTCACTCTGACGTTTGATTCAGGTCGCTGACGTCTTGACCAAAACCCGACGTCAGTATGACGTCAGTGTTTGACGTCAAACTGACGTCGGAAATTGGTCAGTTATGGTATTTTCAAGTTTCCATTGTCTTTGTTAATATTATCAGCCATAGAAGTATTAAATTATTTTAAATCTGGTCTAAAAGATATTGAAAATATTTTATTTTTGCACTTATGTTTGTTAGCAAATATTGTTCGTGCATGCATGATATATTGAACGTGCATGATATTTTGAACATACATATTTTTTATGGGCCTAACAATAATCATTGATGTATCATTAAAAATATAGAATAAATTAGTTAAATGTTGATCAGCTGGCAAATAGCTCTCTAGATCACAATTATAACCGTAATACGCATATAGAATAGATATACGTAAATATATTTTAGTGCGCTGCAGAATTTAAATATTCCGCGGTTTTCATTGCGCATGCGCACGCATCATCTCGCGCGCGCCAAGGAAACATCATGCAGAAATGTGTCGTCTCGAAATTTGAAAGAGTTGTGTTTATAAGCTTACATTTGTGTAAAGTTTGACGCCTGTGAGTGATAAACAAGAGGTATGTACCTGTTTATATTTTACTGCACGCTGTAAACCATTGTAACTTTGTTCTTTGTTTGTTTGTTTCAATATTGAAAGTTTTCGTACTTAAACTTGTTCGAACTCGATGTCTCGAACAATGTTCATGTTCCGATGAATACAAAAAGTATTTGTATAATTCTTACGTAAAAATACGTCTACAGTCTAGTACATCCCCGACAGTAGTCCATCTTAAAAAGGCCATAACAATAACTTCAAAGCCAGGGACAGAATGAAAGTCGAACAATGTACATCCAGTCAACTTCCGGTAGGTTGAGATTTAGGTGAAAATAAAAGGGTTTACTCGGACTTTATCCTCAATCTCTATATGAAAAAAGAAAATATTAGACCATGATTTAAATTAGAAGTATGGATCCATATTGGTGTTTAAAAATCAGACAACACCAAAAGAAGATATATAGATGTACACAAAAGATAAAGCTTCCAATATAATTCAACATACATTTTCAAAACCATGCTAGACAAGCACTATGATGACAAACGTTTCGATACCAGTGACATATACTAGTCAACCATCACAATAAACACTATGTGAATAATACGTGTCATAAGTGATTCGTGAAATATAAATGAATCCAAGTTTTAGACCGTTAATTTGCTTACACGTCAATACCAAATTAAGTCATTAAAATCACATATCATGTATTAATTTCTACTGACTAGCGTTAAGACTATGGGATGTTTCGACGTAGTTACAAATTGCCCAATTTGTCGCGACACCGCCAAAATGGTGAATCAGGCGGTTAATCTTGCAAATGTATATTTTTGATTTATTTTTTGTTTCCTTTCCTTTCACAGACTAATATTAATCAGAACTATACAAATTTGCTTACACTACAGCACGATGAAATGAATTACAATTAGAATTTTGTTATAATACTGATCTGAGTATGGCTACAAGAGGATATTACAAGCAATACTGATTAATGAAATGGGAAAATCAGGTTTTTGGTCAGGAAACAGTCAGGGAATTGACGATTGACACTATTTTCATCGTGGATTTGCTAAATCTGTAAAGAAGTCCAAATATATAGAAGCCGAGTCATATTGAAATAATAGTGTTGATAGATTTCACAATAAGACTCGGCTTCTATAGGATCGAATATATATAAGAAATCTGTAAAAAAAGTCAAAATACGTGTGTCATAGTAAACCGTGATTTTTACTATATTTCCAGGGTTCCAGAAAAGGGTTAATTATGTTCCTGCTGGTTGACATACGCAAGCAGTTTGACGACGTGAAGAGAAATTCAAACAGATTCCGTCCTGCTGAACCTATAAATGAAGACTGATCTTGATCAAATTCTAGAGCCAGTCTATACACAGGCGGAATTCTTAAAATTGGAAGATGTGCTGAAGAACGTAGAAAAGACACAAAAACTGGTACAAAAATCATCGTATATGAGCCGTATCATACTAAAATGGGCCTTAAAGTCATTGCGACCAGTGTAGACCCAGATCAGCCTGCGCGTCCACACTATCTGATCAGGGTCTACTGTTCACTTGAAGCCCCCTCTATAACTTATAAGGCTTTACTGACTAAGTCGCGAACAGTGTAAACCCTGATCAAACTGCACGGACATGCAGGCTGATCTGGGTCTATAATGGTCGCAGTTGTCACAAGGTTCATTTTTGCATGATGCGGCTCATATATTAGTGTATGTTTCCAAGTAGATGACATCAATTTGTTCTTGTTCTCTACCCCCACAAATTAATGTCCTATTAATTTTTTCTTAGGATTTGTTATGATTGCAAAATTTATTTAGTGTTTTAATATAAAATAATTATCAAATAAATTATTGAACCTCCGCCATTTTTCAAACTTCAAACAGAAGCATATAAGGAAATGATTGGTGTACAGGTCATCATTGTTATGATGTACCACTGCAGGCTGTCCAATGAAAATGCATCAGATTTCTCTGTCGTATAATAATGTTTTATGTACAGTATAAACTATAATCCAATGAGTTAACGTACACTTTAATATACCATAAAACATTGCAACTAAAACACAATAAGGAGTTCCTCAAGTTTAAACTTCTTTTTACAGCAAGTGCCGCAAGACGTTTTGGTACAACAGAACATGTGATCCACCAAGAAGTGGGCCGAGTCTTGACGTATGCGCCAGACAGAAGGGAGGTGGTGGGAGGAAGAATTGACTATATATATATATGTGTTGTAGAGCTAATGATTTGAAAATGTTATCATAGGAATCATGGTTTAGAGTATAGCACTGTCATCTATCTAAACCATTCATAGACAAATCTATCTTCTGTGAAATCATTAATGTTCGCAGTGATTTCATTATTGCTTATTTCGCACTATGATCAGTGTGTTAAAAACCAGTGCAAATAATTGCTATTACAATATATGCTAACCAAAACAATGAAAATGTGCGAATTTAAACCCCGCGAAATAGTTTTTTTTTTTTAATATGCGAAATTAAATGATGTATACAAGTTATATTATACATGCCACTGATGATATTGATTTGAAATTAATTTGGCAACTAAAAAAAACAGAATATTATTCCATGTGATGCCGCCTATATATATATTCCGATCATCAAATTGTAGGGGAATGTGCTAAGCAATTCGAGAAAAACACTAGCATTTCAAAAGACTATATTTTGGAGCTAAATTATTACTGATACGGGAAGAATCTGCAATTACTAAATACTTTTTGAATGTGTATTTTTGTATATAAATATGTTAGTCGGGAATTATTCAAGTTTGCATTTGAGTGATTTGATTTCGTCATACACTGTTACTTGATTTGGACACTTGTTACACATAATTATAATATATAGTTGCATGTTTTGACCTGGCAGGTCGGAACTGACCTTTCAGTATGAATAATGAGTCAACTATACGCTTTGAGGTATAAGATTCAATATTCTGATGCACACATGAATATATCCAAAAATAGTGGATGAGTGACCATTTCAATTATTTTATCAATTTCTGCCTCAAAAGGTTGAACAAAAACACGTCGTTTTTGTTGTTGACACTATAGGCAGGATTCCGTTGAAAGTAGTTCCTTATTTCTATTTCGCGGCTCTTAGCAAGCGCGAGAAAAAGTTCCGGTGCAATATCAATGTGTGCAATAGCGTAGAATGTTGCACACTTAGCTTAATGCAAACTAAATGGGACAATATGAAAGTATACAATAAGTATAGGTTATTATGTATGATATTACTTCTTTGCTAATGCTTGGGCAAAACACTTTCCCTTAGCCTCGTCCGTCGGATGGGGACGTAAACCGGGCGGTCCCGTGTATCGGTCTATCCTCCGAGCACGTTAAAGAACCATAGGAATCTATTCGATAATAAGAGTAGGGCAGGTTCCCGGATTCCTATGTATCCTTCCCCTCTCTCTGGGGCGGCTCTAAATAACCTATACTGTGTTGATGAGCCGTTAAACAACATTCAATTCAATTCTTTGCTAACGCATAAAACGTCATGATAATCGTCCCTTGAGCTCATAATAGCACTCTGGCCTCAGGCGATCTGTGGAACGATTATCACGCAATGTCCAGTAGCAGCCTAGTTTTAAAATCTAATAACTAGCATTTAAATTATGTTAGAATAGAAATAACAAATCCTATACTGTGTTTTATTTGTATATTAATCACATGGTGTCATCCGATGAGTGTCATTAGATCAAGGCTATCGCCCTCGTGATATAGTTCCTACTCATCAGATCCCCAACTTGTGATTTAATATACAAATGAAACACAATATGGGATTTATTGTTTAATCTAGCTTGGTTCCTCAAATAATTTGTAATCCTCATGCAACATTTCCCAAAGTGTTTGGGTAAACTACTTATTCATTGTATGAACCTTAATTATCTGTTTCCTGAACTATGAATGTTTCTGTAAATAAAAGTATTATGAATCAGCATCGATCTTGTATGTCTTTTTATCGGTCAAAAGCATAGAATAAAATTGATTTCTGCGGTCAGGATTTGGTCGGAATCTGACGTCAGATTGACGTTGGATTTTGGTTGGATATGGAAGTCAGTTTGACGTCGTTTTCTGACGTCAGTGTGACGTCAGGTTTTGACGTCAATATGACGTCAGGTTTTGACGTCAAACTGACTTCCATATCCAACCAAAATCTGACGTCAGATTCTAACGTCGGTCTGACGTCACACTGACGTCATGTGCCTGCTGGGAAGCATTTAAACTTTTTTAACTTTTTTTTTAAAAAACTCAAAAAATAATAATAATTTCTGCTTCAGAAAAAAACGTTTCTCTTATCAAAAATGTTATGACTAAAAATATTATATAGCTAGGGTCATCGCTTTAGTTTTTATAATAAATAAGTAGACAGTTTTTACAAAGGGGATGTGTTGTTCTATAAACCGTTGTTCACGAGTCGTGTACTATAATAGAAATATTTCTAATAAGATTTCCACGCTTTACTCTAACTCAAAACTATAAATTATTCAAACTATAAATTCCAACACTTGTGTTAATTCCAATATTCTCCAACACTTTAAATTCCAACACTTCTTGTTAAGTTAAAGTTATCTTCCGAATGAGTTTATACTCTTGCGATTTACCACATACTGACAGCCCCCGCTCGTTCATTCCTTTGACGATAGGAAATAATCTATGAGGTGTGACAAACTTTAAAGAGTGATGATACTTGTTTTGGGTCACAATCTAAAATCTTAATACATTTGTTACGATCCAAGCCTTGGAGACAGAAAAACAAACATTAACCTGTCATTATTATCCGATAGGACGTGATTAATGAACTTAGGATAGACTAGTGAAACAAATACGAATGTGTTATTTAATAAAAAAACAAAAACAAAAAGATTAATATATATTTATATAGTTTATATTGATATAGTTTTTAACCATTGGAATTTATCGATTATATGGTTGTTTGTCACGGATTATTTAAATATGAACTGAAATCGTAAAAATAGCTTCGTATTCATTCTGTATACTAGAATTATGAATTATTTAAAGGGAGTACACCACTGCCCAGGATTGGTCATTCTTTTAGAATTGTTCAAAATACATTTCCTGCATGTTTGTTCAATAAAAACAAAAATGTAGCGACAAAATAATGACAGTTTTAAGCCACCATAGTTATACATTAATGATAAACCTGCGTATACAGTAATACTCTCCTAGTCAACCACATATGTCATATTCCATTATTCACTGCGATAAGTACAAGCCTCAGTAGTTATACATACCCATATTTAAAGGTATGTTTTTAAAACCAGTGGCGCGTTTAAACCTCGCATTTACCATAGGAATTTAAAAAACAAACTGTTCGTTGTGTGTTATGTTGTTGTTTTTTATTCTGTGTAATTTCAGTAATTCGGAAATGGATTAAAGTACGGATATAAAATTCAGAGTCTTAGTGCGATATTATAACTTTTTTTCTTGCTGGAACACTGTACAAACAAATTCTAGTGTTTCAGTTAGAAAAACTGCGCTAAGTCTCTGTTCACATCAAAAGAAAATCGATTAAGAATTATATCTTACAAACGTGGATTTTCGCATGACTAGGTAAGTCCATTTTATACGAGTACGTTATTAATCAAAGTAGTGAAAGTATTGATAAGCATTACAACAAAAGACGATCCTTTGATTATGACTCTTTAAATATACCATTTATTTACCTGAATTGTACATTCATACAATCGCGCGTAGTTTATGTAATGCTAACAAGATCTTTACCGCATATTACAGGTTCTCTTTGCATGCATGGTTAATCTTTTAATATTGTTTAATAAATTCTTGATCTTCCTTTTGATGTCAGGAAAAAAAGTCATTACACTTGACAGATAAGATTCGAGGTCAAGGTCATAGGGGTGAAGACAAGGTCGCGGACGAGGAAAGAATATTTGATGACTAGGCAGTCACAGTTGTCAAATTACTTTATTCACCGAGAGTTATAGATAACGCGTTCATGTTAGATTTAACTCGGGTATGCATTTTCACAATATATGATCGATAATAACGATGAAATACAGAATATTTCCTTTAATGATTTCTGTGGCAGTTTTAAGTTACCATAGTTGTATGTAAAGTCGCTAACAATCATACAACATTATAGAAAGAGAGTCGTGGGATGGACGTAAATTAAAAATATCGAATATAACGTGACAAACTAATGACAGTTTTAAGCCACCATAGTTTTATATTAATGATAAACCTCTGTAGGTCATGTTACATTAAACTTAACTCTCGACAATTGACGTATACTGTCGTACAATAACACAAATCTACAAATGTTATCTGTTAACCTAAGCGTAAAGTGTAACGTTGTCATGATATTTATCATTGGCGGTAAAAGCTAATATTTTTATGACTAGGCAAAGATCGACCCCAGATACTTTTAGATGATTAACTTATCTAATAACTTTTGGGTACTAGTCAAAGTACTGAAAGCATTGAAACAAAATAACTAGTCTTTGAACGTGCGACTTTTAATTTGTTTGGATATATGTGTGTTTCGTACATAAAGTTTGTTTGATGCTAGGGTAATATATTTGCCAAAAATCATAACCTTCCCACATTCCTCGCATATTGAATTTCTCTTTGATGTCGGGGTACATGTCATTAACTCGTCAGATAAGATTGATTAATGAACTCGTTTACGCAAAAATCGTACCCTTCCCACATGACCTCACCTTCAGGTCATTCACCCGTGACCTTCAACTCATTCACCTATCACCTTCAAGTCAATCACCCAGATCGTGGATGACCGAACGCCGAACAAGAAGGGCAGGTGGTGCTCACACTATACTACTAAGATACCAATTTTTAAGATTAAATTTTGAAAACGGATACATATGTCATATTAATATTCATATACATGTATATGCAGGATTTTAAAAGAATCACACAAATACTTTTAAGTTTTACAGTAAAATTGGTTAAACATCTAGGATATAGACCTCGTCTATCACCTACCAAAACTTAGATGATGCTTTAGCAAAATTATGAATAAGTTGTTTTATCGGAAAGAATTTATAAAGCTTATTACTTGGATACACATTTAATCTGTCAGGATTTTGTTATTTTATTTACAGTGTTATATTTTGTCCGGACATGTTAGGTCGATCTTGCATAATAAAGATTAACATGTATTATCTTATTTTCTATACGTGTATATAAAAAATGAATATGCTGGATATTCATAGTCTCTTGTAATTTAATTGTTGAATCCTGGTATTCGGGCATTTTAAATGTGTCAAACCACAAACCTAATGACTTTATTCACAGATTAGTATGTACAAAGATGTATCCATTATTTTTTATGCCTATGTGTTTTAATGACGAGATTTAAAGAAACACTTCACTGAACTGCAATATACAAGTGACCGAAAATGTAGCACAGTGGCCGAAAATAACACTACCACATTAAAAACAGTCAACTTTAAAAACACTATAAAAAGCAAGTGAAATATCAATTTCCTGTTTATCATATACAGAACTCGAATTACATAAGAGGCCGCGGGCGATTTGGACTAATTGATTGGTGGACTGTGGTGTACACACCAATTAGTTGCCCTCAGCTGACCACACGCAGTCGCGTATTGGGTACACGTGTTGGTATTTTTGTTAATAATTGGGTACTAATAAAATAATATGACTTTTTTTTTGTAAAAGCCGGCAATTTTAACGGAAAAGCCAGTTAGCCGGTAATCTAATCAAAAAGCCGGTAATTACCGGCGCAAAACCTGAGAAATGGCAGGCCTGATGTGAACGGAAACCATTCTGGTAATA
Organism: Cyrtodaria siliqua; assembly: GCA_037043455.1. Lineage (NCBI taxonomy): Eukaryota > Metazoa > Mollusca > Bivalvia > Adapedonta > Hiatellidae > Cyrtodaria > Cyrtodaria siliqua. The sequence goes on along the minus strand of JAWPHD010000714.1, from coordinate 268,569 downwards.
TTCAGCGTTTGTGTTAATTTTATCACAAACCTGATAACATATATGTATGTGATTTTATATATGATTTTATTGCTTAATTATAAGTAGTATTTTTCCAAAAAAACTTTTTTTTCTCCCCGTGTGGTTGCCGGGGTAGAATACATCACCTCTAGTCTCCATAAATGCAGTTTCCATTACCTTGAAGGTAATTAATGTTTAGTCTGATGAGTTTGTTGTACATTATTGTTTCTGGAAATGGTCACTCATCGACTAACACATACAGGATACACAATATGTGCATACCTTGATACCAGGGAGTAAGTATACTTACTTAATGAGGGTACCCTTCTTTTCAAATCTAATTCTGAGATGAGGGTACCCTTCTTTTCAAATCTAATTCTGACCTTTTTACGTAAAATTGATTACATTTTATATTATAACAATTTAGTAGAAGGGTCACAGAAAGCATTTAAGTTTCCTTTTCTTTAAATATTGTTAACAGTTTATTTTTTCGTCAAACCATTTAAGTACCATAGCACACCATGCTATACTTCACGTAATCCAAGTAAATGTTAAGGATTATGTCCCCTTTTGTATAATCTCACAGAGACTGCATTTGGAAAAGATAAAAATTAGAACTCAAATAATCTTGAATATCTTTGCATGACACTTTCAGTATAATATGTTTACACAATTTTCTAGGCACTGAGCACTACCCTTGCATTATAAATACATACTTGATAAATATGTGAATTAGTCTATACACACATGACTTTGAGTATGACATAAGCTAAGTATGGATCAATACACACATTCCTGAAGTTAATATTTATTATTAACGTATAGCACAGCCTAGATTAAAGTGTAAACATATTAAACTGCATGATGATGTAAAAATATTTAGCTTTATTTGAGTTCTATTGTTTTTCTTTTGTTAATGCACTTTCAATGGGATTACACAAAAGGGGACACAATTCTTAATGGCGACGGTCATATCCATACCATAAGTTTAGTATGCCCCTCGAAGAAGAGGGAGGTGGAGGGAGGGTGCCGGGGTGGTGGGGTGGGTGTGGGGTATGGGGCATATTGCTTTGCAAATGTCGGTCGGTCGGTCCGTCCCGAAATCTTGTCTTCGCGATAAATCAAGAACAGATTGCACTACAAATTCAAAACTTGGCAGGAATGTTTGTGTCATAGTGTAATTGTGCATCTCTCCTTTTGGGTAGATTCGCTTAAGAAATACTGTTGCCATGGTAACAAAACATATACAAAAATCACTAAAAATGCTTGTCTTTGTCGATAACTCAAGAACAACTGGCACTACAAACTCGAAACTTGGCAGGAAAGTTTGTGTCATTGTGTAGTTGTAAAATCTTCTTCTCAAGAACCGCTGGACAGATTTCAACAGTTTTTCTTTTAAAATGATCGCCAACGCATAGAATATCAATTTTGTTCAAATGAAGTCCCGGGGTCAAAAGTGGTTGTGCCCCGGGGGTCCAGAGTTTGTATATTGAGGTTTTGCATATTTTCATATAGACATAATATTATAGGAAAAAACTTTAAAAAATCTTCTTCTCTGAAACCACAAGGCACAGAGCTCTCATGTATTACATGTTGCACCAGCTTATTGTCAAATGGTGACCCTGGGGTCAAATTTGTCCCCGCCCCGGGGGTCACAGTTTTACATAGACTTATATAGGAATATTTATTCAAAAATCTTCTTCTCGGAAACTGCAAGAGCCAGAGGTTTGATATTTTCCATTTACTATAAGCTTATGGTCCCTCGAGTCACATTTGGCCCCGCCCCAAGGGTCACATGTTTTACATAGACATGTATAGAAAAAAACTTAACGAATCTTCTTCTCTGAAACTGCAAGAGCCAGAGGTTTAATATTTTGCATTTGCTATAAGCTTATGGTCCTCTACCAAGTTTGTTAAAATGGTGACCCAGGGGACACATTTGGCCCCACCCCGGGGGTCACAGTTTTACATAGGCTTGTATAGGGAAAAACTGAAAAAAAATCTTCTCTGGAACCACATGTCACAGAGCTCTCATGTATTACATGTAGCATCAGCTTATGGTCCTCTACTCAGTTTGTTCAAATAGTGACCATGGGGTCAAATTTGTCCCCGCTCCGGGGGTCACAGTTTTACATAGACTTATCTAGGAATATTTATTTAAAAATCTTCTCTAAAACTGCAAGAGCAAGAGGTTTATTATTTGCATTTACTATAAGCTTATGGTCCTTTACCAAGTTTGTTCAAATGGTGACCCTGGGGTCACATTTGGTCCCGCCCGGGGGTCACAGTTTTACATAGGCTTGTATAGGGAAAAACTGAAAAAAATCTTCTCTGGAACTGCAAGAGCCAGAGGTTTAATATTTTGCATTTGCTATAAGCTTATGGTCCTCTACCAAGTTTGTTCAAATGGTGACCCTGGTGTCAAATTTGGCCGCGCCCCGGGGGTCACAGTTTTACATAGACATATATATAGGGGGGGGGAAATCTTCTCTGAAACTGCAAGAGCCAGAGGTTTAATATTTTGCATTTACTATACTATTATGGTCCTCTACCAAGTTTGTTCAAATGGTGACCCTGGGGTCAGATTTGACCCCGCCCCGTGGGTCACATTTTTACATAGACTCATATAGGAAACACATTTAAGTCTTCTTCTCTGGAACTACAAGAGCCATAGGTTTATTATTTTGCATTTACTATACTCTTAAGGTCCTTTACCAAGTTTGTTCAAATGGTGACTGTGGGATCACATTTGGCCCCGCCCCAGGGGTCTTGTTTTACATAGACTTGTATAGGGAAAAACTTAAAAAATCTTCTTCTCTGAAACCACAGAGCTCTCATATATTAGCTCGACTATTCGAAGAATAAGATAGCTTATGTAATCACTCCGGCGTCGGCGTCGTCGTCCCACATCAAGGTTGCGTGTAAGCTGTGTTTACAAGTCTATATCTCTTACATTTATTATCCTAGCACAACCAAATTTGGCCATGGGCTTCCTTATAGCATTATCTTATGGGCTGCATAAACAATTTTGGTTCCTGTAACCAAAGGGCTCCTATGGAACCCAAATTATGATAGCCCATAAAATGTGTCCCATTTCACATCAAATTTTGCGTGTAAGCTGTGTTTTCAAGTCTATATCTCTTACATTTCTTACCCTAGCACAATCAAATTTGGCCATTAGCTTCCTTATTGCATTATCTTAAGGGCTGTTTAAGTAATTTTGGTTCTTATAACCCCTGGGCTCCCATGGAACCCAACTTTTGATAGTCCTTAAAATGTGTCTGTTTCACATCAAATTTTGCGTGTAAGCTGTGTTTACAGGTCTATACCTCTCACATTTCTTGTCCTAGCTTAACTAAATTTAGGAATTGGTTTCCTTATAGTATGTTGTAAAGGGTTGGGTAAGTAATTTTGTCTTCGGCAAATTCTGGGCTTCCATGGAACCCAAATTGTGACGGCCTATAAAATGTACAATAAAGGCAGATCTAGGTTTGCATGTAAGCATGTATATATCTATAATTTTGGTTTGAGATTTCTTATAGCATTATGCATCTTATTGATACTTCACCCATATTGGGGCATCTTTTTTTACATATTTCTGTGTTGTTTTAGTCAATATATGTTGCCCCCGCCCCTCCCCCGCCCGCTTTCCCACCCTACCCACCCCACTCGAAACTCAGTTTTTTGTAATATGTTTTTTTTATGTATTTCTGTGTTGTTTTGGTCAATTCTTACACATATATAACTATGTTGCCCCACCCCACCCCATTGAAACTCAATTTTTCTTTACATATTTCTGTGTTGTTTATATATAAAACAATTTAGATTAAATTCAGATACTCAGATGAAATATCAATAAAAAAATATGAAGAGAGGCCACAATAAAAATTGCCAGATTTTATCTCCCTCCCCGAGTTGCCTTTCGACCACACATTTCTTTAAAATGACAGCAATTTTGTATTAAAACAGATAAAAATAATAAAATTTCAAATGCTTCTATACCACTTGGCCTTTCATACATATTTTCCCTTTAAACACGCGTTTAACATACAACAAAGTCATTTATTTGAAAAATACTAATTTAATCTCACTGATTCGCGTCGAAGGCATTCATTTGTGCAACAGCTGAACCGTTTCTCGCGCATTTAGATGTTTTACTCACTGTACTTCCCAACAGTCAAATACTCCAACAAATAATTTGACACAACTACAGTTTGCTCACAAACAAAACTACAGTTTACGCGCGTAGCAATATCGAATTACGTCGACAACGTCATAACGTAACGTTGTCATCTTGGTAACGCTGACACACCGCCATTGTATCTAAATCAAACAATCACGCTTTGAAAACACTCGTAGAAAATGAATTCCACGGCTGATATAGATACGTTGGCAACACTTCTAGAGGATGATATTTTCAAGTAAGGGTTGTTTTAAAAAATCCGCGTATTTTAAACGTCCATTCATTTTTGGATATTGATTTTTAAATTGTTTTCAGTATTTACGCACAATTTACGTGTTTTTAAAATTTACTTATGGCAAGTGGCTATTTTAACAAACACGTTTTTTTTTGAGGCGATTAGCTTATTGTAGGGACAATGGGTTTTACTGAATAGTTGAACCTCCAGCTTCTTACACAACTGTGTCTCCTCTTTCGGTTTAGGAGGTGAAGGGATTTGTTTGTTGTTTGTAGTGGGGTGGGGTAGAGGCGTTGGACGTAAACACTTTATGAATTGGACCACATGAGTCTTCCAGTATTATTAAACTTGATTGAATAATCCCATATAAAATAGTGTCTTAGTTGCAACTGCAAAGTTCTGCATATATTATAACTGTGTTCGTTATTTTACAATATTATTAATTGTTGATTATATTACACAAACACCATCAAAGCAATTGTTTTTACATATTATTAATTGTGGTTATATTACATCAACCTTATATGTAAAACCTATGACAGAAGAAAGAAGTAGAATTTGAAATTATATTTCCTTTAATATAACTATATGCAAGCAGGTTTAAAGTTACACTTATACTGGATTCATAATTTAAACTTTGATGAATACTTCAAGATTGCTATGGGTCCCTTTAATTGTAAAGCAATTGGTAAAAGATGTACCTTCCTACGTACCTACCCACTTATAAAGTCTTGGGTAGGGAAACACAAACAAACTGTTTATTAAGGATGGCCTAAAGAGTTTATATATCAGCCCTGACCTTTGATATTATAAGTATTACTTACTGCTTTATATAATAGATGACTTTTCATGACTTTTGTCCATCCTATCAATACTTTACACAGAAACACATACGTGCACTTGTGTTTCGTGCACTTGATGTTTCGGCAATGTTTAAAAAAACTTTTCACAATATACTTTTTTACCAGATAAATAAAAAAAATAAACAGTTCATTACCTTCATATCAGTTTGCAAAGCTTGAAAAAAATGGGCTTTGCTGTGATCCCAAGTGGAGGCTAAAATGAATAAAAACCAACCTTACATACTTTCATTACCGAGTTTTTAATAAAAACGGTAATAATGGTATACAACAAAACTCCTTAAAGTTCTTCAATCTTCAATTTAGCTTATATTTCATATAAGAAACATTGAGCAGTTATTATTACCTTTATTTGGAATAATTATTATATAAATATTGTAACGTTTAATGAGAATCAAATTTGACTTACAATAGTTTCGCGCAAAACTATTTTTGAAAGCAATACTAGTAGTACTGGGGCTGCTTGGGCCCCACTACTGCGCATGCGCGGGTGCCATTTTGTTTCCTAAAAATAGAACCAATATCCTTTGCCCGAAAATCCTGGCAGTAATCCCTCTACCCACAATACATTCATATGCAAATGTGGCCGCGCGTGACCTAACATGTTCTATTTTTAGAAAACAAAATGGCGGCCGCGCATGCGCAGTCGTGGGGCACAAGCGGCCCCAGTACTACTAATACTAATGTAAATTATTATCTTAAATAAATTTACAAAAAACAACATAATTGTGTTGGTTATAAACAAATCCCTTATATGAAAATTTAATCAAAAATAAATGCGAAACTATTTTAAATGATTTAAAGCTGAGTTACAATAGTTTCGCATTAAAAACAAAAACTTGTATGAGATACAATAATATTTTATTTTTCTCCACCAAATTTTAGAATCTAGTTATAATATGTTGTCACATTATAAAGGGTCAGTATCTGATATGGATTATGTAAACAAAAAAAATCAGAAAAAAGTGAGTTACATAGAGTTTAATTAACATTGTTGAAGTGGTACGGAAAATAATTCCCGAGTAAGAAAGATTCTTGCGATATAGAAACGAGTGCGTTTTCGCACGAGTTTCTATATCGCAAGAATATTTCTCACGAGTGAATCATTTTCCGTATCACGACAAAAATGTTAACTAAACTATATAATATATATTCTGTGATGAATTTCTTTCCAATCGTCTTTTGGCACACGTATTCCTTCTTCTGTCACTCCTTTGGCGACAGCGCGGAGTAATATCATGACGTCAATTGGTGACGTAATATCGTCATTAGTTGCATAATAGATGTATATGCGTGGGTGTTCTGTCACAGTGTACCTGTATATACGTAACGTTGTCCGGTCACAGTGAACATAATATATCCTCAAATCCGCGCGAAACAATATCGATTGACGTCGACGACATCGTTGACGACGACGTCATAACGTAACGATGTCATCTTGGTAACGCTGTCATACCGCCATTGTATCTAAAACAAACAAACACGCTTTGAAAACGCTCGTAGAAAATGAATTCCACGGCTGATATAGATACATTGACACCGCTTCTGGAGGATGATATTTTCAAGTAAGGATTGTTTTAACAAATCCTCGTGCATTTGTTCTTAGAAATAATTGTTTAAGTACTGTTTTAATTAAACAAGCTTTTCCCATGTAGGCTACATTCCTTGGTGGGACAGCAGAAAATCAATAAATTTCAAATTAACTTCAGTTAGGCTTTATATTTTGCTATAATACTTTCAGGGTGTCTTAATATGCGACTATCTAACAATTTCAAACCGTTTTTGGATAAAAATTCAAAAAAAAAAAATTGATCAAATTTTTCATGCAGCAAGACTTTGCACTTGTTTAGGTACTATTGTTTGGGGCGCTTGTTTCAGCCAAAGGTTCTGCAGTAGCTTGAGCAATTTAAATAACACGTATATCAATTATATATCATTAGAACTGGAATTTTTAGTGGTAAATAAAAATACATTAATTTTGAAAATCGGTTGAGAAATAAATATTTTACAGCCCAAATGTTTTTGATGGGGGCTTTTCCCATGTAAATTCCTTGTGGTGGGACAGCAGAAAATTAAGAAATTTCAAATAACTTCAGTTAGCCTTCATGTTTGGCTATAAACCTTTGAGGGTGTACCGATATTCAACAATTCTAAAATATTTAATATTTAAAAAATGTTCATGCATCATAATTTTGCTTTGGAATAAAAAAAAAAGTTTTTTTTATTTACCACTAAATTGTCTGTTTCACTGATATACAACTTATTTAGGTACTACACTAGATGAATTTTGTCTGAAAAGTCCAAAGACATTTGGCCGAAACAAGAGCCCCAAACAATAGTTTTGAAAATCGGTTTAGAAATAAATATTTAAGGACAAAATACTTTTAATACGCCCTTTTCCATGTAAATTCATTGTTGCTGGTCGGTAAAAAATTAGAAAATCTTAAATAACTTTTAACTATACAACTTAATGGACCAGTGATAGAGCGTCGGACTCCAGATCTCAACCGATTTTCAAAACTCAGGTATTTTTATTTACCACTAAAAATACTAGTTCTACTGATATAAGATTGATGTAAGTATTATTTAAATTGCCCAAGCTTCTACAGAAAACCCTTTGGCTGAAACAAGCGCCCCAAAACAAGAGTTTTTTACACGGAGACTGGAAGCCTGATCTTACACATGGGGGAAGATACAAGTCACGCGCTGATATCAACATGACAGTTGCAAACAGAAATGTCGTCTTTTCGTTCTGTCGTCTTTCTGTCCTGTTGTCTTTTCGCGCTGCATTTGGCTCTTTTAGCCCTGTCGTCTTTTCGTTATGTCGTCTTTTCGCGGCGAAATAACGAAAAGACGAAAAGACGACAAATGGCAGAAATCAGCCATCATAAATTTTGCCTCGGTTCCAATAAAACAATTTATACCGCCTGTTGGAATTCTTCACCGGATACCCGTGAGCGATTATTATATTAGCCTTGATCAACGGTGTTGTGTAGAGATTAATAATATTGTACAAAGTTTATTCGCCATGTTCAGTCGTCTGTAGTTGTGTCCGGTCATGCTGTTCAGATTTTAACTCAGGTATCATGCTACACCGTATCCGGTAACAGTGCACTGTCATATGTGCGGATGTCCGGGCACAGTGTTCGGACATTTATGCGTGCATATATCTAACTGAGTTTTCGATCAGCGTACACTTAGCTGATTAGGTGCTTGGATGAACGATCACCGAATACGGACATATGCACGGGCGTCCAGGCACAATGCACCTATGTTTTTGGGAATGTTCTAACACAGTGTCCAGATACATGTTCGGTTATTTGGGTAATAACCAGAAATCTGCTAGGGTGTCACATTACAATGTTCAGTGTGCAGACTTCTGTCCAGTCACTGTGGTCAAACTTTAAATCAGATTTCCGGTAAAAGTGTGCGTCCGGTCACATTTTCCAGAAATCAAAAATCGGCCGGTCACTTTTGAGCGTATAACCCAGTGCACAGTGCAACTGTTTGTCTCTCTGGTGTGTATATTTCTTGTTGATTGGCATTGTCATTGTCTGTGATTGTGACTTACACGCTACTATATGCTTATTTTGAATAATCCCACATCTCGAGTTTTTGATGTCCGGTCTGCAGTCATAGATCGGGTAGCTTTGTTTTTTAGCTCTACTGGCCAAGGGCTTTGTTAACCAATCTTCATGAAACTTTGTCAAATTGTTTATCTTAATTATATCTTGATCAAGTTCGGAAATGGGTCACATGAAGTTAAAAACTAGGTCACTAGGTCAAATATTGGAAAAACCTTGTGTACACTCTAGAGGCCATATTTTTGACTCGAGCTTGATGCAACTTTGTCAGAATGTTTATCTTAATTGTTTGTCTCAATGAAATCTCGGTCAAGTTCGAAAATGGGTCATGTGGGGTCAAAAACTAGGTCACTAGGTCAAATATTGGAAAAACCTTGTGTACACTATAGAGGCCATATTTTAGACCCGAGCTTGATGCAACTTTGTCAGAATGTTTGTCTTAATTATATCTTAGTCAAGTTTGAAAATGGGTCACATGGGGTTAAAAACTAGGTCACTAGATCAAATACTTGAAAAACATTGTGTACACTCTAGAAGCCGTATTTCAGACCCAATCTTGATGAAACTTTGTCAAAATGTTTATCTTAATTTTATCTTGGTCAAGTTCAAAAATGGGTCACATGGTGTTAAAAACTAGGTCACTAGGTCAAACTTTAAAAAAAACGTGTGTACACTCTAGAGGCCATATTTTTGACCCGATCTTGATGAAACTTTGTCAGAATGTTTGTCTCAATGAAATCTCGGTCGAGTTCAAAAATGGGTCATATGGGGTCAAAATTGGGTCACTAGGTCAAATACTTGAAAAAACTTGTGTACACTCTAGAGGTCATATTTGTTAACCTATCTTGATGAAACTTTGTCAAATTGTTTATCTTAATTATATCTTGATCAAGTTTGGAAATGGGTCAAATGAAGTTAAAAACTAGGTCACTAGGTCAAATATTGGAAAAACCTTGTGTACACTCTAGAGGCCATATTTTTGACCCGAGCTTGATGCAACTTTGTCAGAATGTTTATCTTAATTGTTTGTCTCAATGAAATCTCGGTCAAGTTCGAAAATGGGTCATGTGGGGTCAAAAACTAGGTCACTAGGTCAAATATTGGAAAAACCTTGTGTACACTATAGAGGCCATATTTTAGACCCGAGCTTGATGCAACTTTGTCAGAATGTTTGTCTTAATTATATCTTGGTCAAGTTTGAAAATGGGTCACATGGGGTTAAAAACTAGGTCACTAGATCAAATACTTGAAAAACCTTGTGTACACTCTAGAAGCCGTATTTCTGACCCAATCTTGATGAAACTTTGTCAAAATGTTTGTCTTAGTTTTATCTTGGTCAAGTTTAAAAATGGGTTACATGGTGTTGAAAACTAGGTCACTAGGTCTAACTTTGGAAAAAACGTGTGTACACTCTAGAGGCCATATTTTTGACCCGATCTTGATGCAATTTTGTCAGAATATTTGTCTCAATGAAATCTCGGTCAAGTTCAAGAATGGGTCATGTGGGGTCAAAAATTAGGTCACTAGGTCAAATACTTGAAAAAACTTGTGTACACTCTAGAGGTCATATTTGTTACCTAATCTTGATGAAACTTTGTCAAATTGTTTATCTTAATTATATCTTGATCAAGTTCTGAAATGGGTCACATGAAGTTAAAAACTAGGTCACTAGGTCAAATATTGGAAAAACCTTGTGTACACTCTAGAGGCCATATTTTTGACCCGAGCTTGATGCAACTTTGTCAGAATGTTTGTCTTAATTATATCTTGGTCAAGTTTGAAAATGGGTCACATGGGGTTAAAAACTAGGTCACTAGGTCAAATACTTGAAAACCCCTGTGTACACTCTAGAAGCCGTATTTCTGAGCCAATCTTGATGAAACTTTGTCAAAATGTTTGTCTTAATTATTTCTTGGTCAAGTTCAAAAATGGGTCACATGGGGTTAAAAACTAGGTCACTAGGTCAAACTTTGGAAAAAACGTGTGTACACTCTAGAGGCCATATTTTTGACCCGATCTTGATGCAATTTTGTCAGAATATTTGTCTCAATTATAGCTTGCTAAAGTTCGAAAATGGGTCACACAGGGTCAAAAACTAGGTCACTAGGTCAAATACTTGAAAAACCTTGTGTACACTCTAGAGGCCATATTTCTAACCTGAACTTGATGAAACTTTGTCGAAATGTTGTCTTAATTATATTTTGGTCAAGTTCGAAAATGGGTCCCATGGGGTCAAAAACTAGGTCACTAGGTCAAATACTTGAAAAACCTTGTGTACACTCTAGACACCATGTAGTCATTCCAGTTCAGACCACCGAACAGGCAGGACGTCTTGCGGCCGTCTGGGACAAAGTGACTCCGCAAGGCGTGCCGCTGTCTGGAATCATCCGCCCTACACTGTACATTGTGCGCGTACAGTGTAGATAGCTGCGTGGAGGTTTAGACCTACCACATATATGCTGTACATATGTTTTTACATATTTTTAATGTGGTCCTAAAGATGGACGATTGATGAATCTACTGAAGACTGACGTTTACCAGCGAGATGCCCCTGGTCACTGCGAGTCCCCGCATAGATGACAGGAGGCAGTCTACGATGGACATCGATTACTCACCATAACCCACCATGGATACTGATGTTGGAATAACCCTGCGAGATACTCTCTGATATAAGTATCATGTATATCAGTGAGTACTACGGAGGAGCCAGTACTAACAAAACGGAACAGCTGATCAACCTACATGGTAACCTCTACAGACCTCTACAGACGCGTGGTGCCTTCTGATTGGCGGAGAGCTACAAATCAACTTTCGAGCCGGAAATGGGATTGACCTACTTGCCATCTTTGCGGTCATCCCATTGGTCGAAATCTTCAATTCAACTCTAATCTTCTTGGAAAACTTAATCTACTACAGGCTATCTGCGATGGATTTCTACTCCTCTACAGCTCTGCTGATGCCTTCTACAGTTCTACAATAATCTACTTGGACGAGAGACGTTATTCTTCAACAGGACTCTTCGGCTACCGTAATCATCTATTGGAAAAGCTCGCCAAAATGACTAGTTTCAACACGGCGAGGGTAAATAAAAACTTATACTACTACACCATGTAGTACGACTCGATTCATCAATGGTATAACAGCCAGTAGAGCGTTCACAGGCCCTCTTGGGCCTCTTGTTTATATATGTCTTGCACGTTGTCGTTATGTTTACTTTGCCGACCATATACATGTCTTGTATGCTCTCATTATGTTTTCTTTGCAGACCATATACATGTCTTGTATGTTGTCTTTATGTTTTCTTTGCAGACCATATACATGTCTTGTATGTTGTCATTATGTTTACTTTGCAGACTAAATACATGTCTTGTATGTTGTCATTCTGTTTACTTTGCAGACAATATACATGTCTTGTATGCTGTCATTATGTTTACCTTGCAGACCATATACATGTAGGCTATTGTATGTTCTCACACAGACCTAATAACAAATTGATTGGAAACTACAAAAAATATCTAAATTTCACGTGGCACAGTGCGAAAATGTCACAAATTATTTTCCAACTTTAAACACATAACATGAAGAGTTTTATAGATATAAGTTTCATTTATACCAAATCCGATCACAAATTTAATTTTCTTTCCAATGGTAGTTTTTTGATTTCTCTTACATTTAGAGCAAAAAAGGAGTTTGACGGAAACTTTGAATATGTCAAAACCTTGATTTTTAAGAGAAAAGAGAAAAATGATGACATTTTTAACTTTAAAAATCTGTTTATACAATTTATTGTCTTCAAAATAAACATAAATTATAATAATTCCATTTTGCTATTCACTATGAATCTTTTGAATGTATTCCCATCAAAATCGGTGAAAAATTGAGAGAGGAGATAGAAGGAAAAGTTAAGGTACCACATGCTATTTTGGTTACTTCATTGATTAAGATAGGAAGTTTCCTATCTGTTTATTAATATGTGTGTGGTTCTCATTATGTTTACTTTGCAGACCTGCTGCTGACAAGCTCCTCGTTTCCTCTTGTGTCGGGTAGCTTTATTATGTCTTAATATACGTTATTATGTCTGCTTCTCCCCGTCACTGGCCCATGTATCCGGATTGAGCTGACCATCTCTTCTACTCGGGCACCCGGAAATTGTATTGTTTACTTGTGTCTTATACATTATTATGTCTATCTGCCATGTATCCGCATAAAGTTGACAATTTGTTTTTCTACCCGGGCACCCGGAAGTTTTCTTTTTGTCTTATTCGTTATTATGTATGTTTTTCCCTGTCACCGGCCCATGTATCCGCACAAAACTGACAATCTCTTCTTCTATACGGGTGTCCGGAAGTTTTCTTGTTTATTTTTGTCTTATTCGTCATATGTATGTTTCTCCCTGTCACCGGCCCATGTATCCGCACAAAACCGACAATCTCTTCTTCTATACGGGTGTCCGGAAGTTTTCTTGTTTATTTGTGTCTTATTCATTATTATGTATGTTTCTCCCTCTCACCGGCCCATGTATCCGAATAGAGTTGACTATCTCTTCTACACAGGTGTCCGGAAATTGTCTTGTTTAGTTATGTCTTATGCATTATTATGTCTATTTCCCCATGTATCCGCATAACGTTGACAATTTATTCTACTTGGGCACCCGGAAGTTTTCTTGTTTATTTGTGTCTTATACGTTATCATGTTTGTTTTATAGACTCCCATATCGTCATGGAGCTGAGAAGCTCATCTATAGTGTCCAGACATCTGCTCGGGTGTCCGTATATTTCTTTGTTTATTTGTGTCTTATACGTTATATATGTTTGTTTTGTAGACTCCCATATCATCATGTAGCTAAGAAGCTCATATACAGTGTCCAGACATCTGCTCGGGTGTCCGGTCATTCTACTGGCAGTATGCTTCCAGGTTTCTATCTTTCCTTCTTTCCACTAAAGTCTAATCTTCTATAAGTATTCGTGTTACTCATTTTGATGGTTCCCTGCTAGTATGTTAAATGGACATATTCAAAATTTGATAAATATCATAATCCGCTAATCGCCTATCGTAAGTACATGCTAACTTTAGTAAACAGTTAAGATCGCTTAAATGATATGTTGGACGAGTTGGATAATGAAAACAATATCGATGTATTAGTTCCCTTTATTACGTAAAAACAAAATAATTTCACCTTGTTTATGCAATATCTGAACGAAGACGAATTGGTATGTCACACAGTTTCACAGACTTGTGGACCTTGCTTGTATTAAAAAAAGAAAAGAAATTCGGTGTGTTTACATGATACATTAGCTATATCGTATTGGATTATTTGTCGTGCGAAAGGTAGGGTGTTTGCGATTGTACACACATACAATTCTCAAAATTTGACAGGCATGCGAATATGTTCAAATTTGGTTGATTTTGAGAGAAATGGAAAGTTCACGCTCAATTCCATCCGTCAAACCGTAGTGTACTCATAATCTCTCGTTTAATTAGTATGTCATAGCTCAATTAAGATGCATTCTGTTTTCTTTTCGTTTCTAATTGCATTTTAATGAGGCCAGACTTTAATAAAATCAGTAATACTTATGCATGTATGTTCATTACTCGTTGAAGGTGTTTTGAGTATTGTCTGCGCATGTACAGCTGAACTTTGACAGTACATGTATCTCAAGTATTGCCAATGCATAAACAGTTATATTCTTCTTTGACGGTATCTCGAGCAAACAGTTATATTCTTCTATGGCGGTATCGCGAGTATTGTCAATGCACAAAAAGTTATATTCTTCTTTGACGGTATCGCGAGTATTGTCAATGCACAAACAGCTGTATTCTTCTTCGACGGTATCTCGAGCAAACAGTTATATTCTTCTTTGGCGGTATCGCGAGTATTGCCAATGCACAAACAGTTATATTCTTCTTTGACGGTATCTCGAGTATTGCCAATGCACAAACAGTTATATTCTTCTTTGACGGTATCTCGAGCAAACAGTTATATTCTTCTATGGCGGTATCGCGAGTATTGTCAATGCACAAAAAGTTATATTCTTCTTTGACGGTATCGCGAGTATTGTCAATGCACAAACAGCTGTATTCTTCTTCGACGGTATCTCGAGCAAACAGTTATATTCTTCTTTGGCGGTATCGCGAGTATTGCCAATGCACAAACAGTTATATTCTTCTTTGACGGTATCTCGAGTATTGCCAATGCACAAACAGTTATATTCTTCTTTGACGGTATCTCGAGCAAACAGTTATATTCTTCTTTGGCGGTATCGCGAGTATTGTCAATGTACAAACAGTTATATTCTTCCTTGACGGTATCGCGAGTATTGTCAATGCACAAACATATTGGTATTGTCAATGCACAAACAGTTATATTCTTCTTTAGCGGTATCATGTACAAACAGTTATATTCTTCCTTGACGGTATCGCGAGTATTGTCAATGCACAAACATATTAGTATTGTCAATGCACAAGCAGTTATATTCTTCTTTGGCGGTATCGCGAGTATTGTCAATGCACAAACAGTTATATTCTTCTTTGACGGTGTCTCGAGTATTGTCAATGCACAAATAGTTATATTCTTCTTTGACGGTGTCTCGAGTATTGTCAATGCACACACAGCTATATTCTTCTTTGGCGGTGTCTCGAGTCTTGCCTATACACAGTCAGCTGTATGCTTCTTTGAAGGTATCTCGAATAATGTCTATGCATGTACAGTTTAATTATTTGGCGGTATTTTGAGATTTGTCTATATGCATAGACAACGGTATTATTACTTGATGGTCTCTCGAGTAATCATGCATACACAGCTTTATCTTTGTTTATAATTAAGGTACACCGGACCTTTAGTTCCAACCTAATATTCTTTAACATGGAACATTGTATACCTTCCGCTTTACCACCTACAATAAAAACGGTTAATATTAATTAGCTTGTTTTATATAGGTCATTCGTAGTCATTTTTACATCTTTCTTGGATGAAATCGGTTGCATTATTGTAACATGGTTTTATATTTCATTGCAGGTTACTACATTCCACCCCTGAAGCCCCTCCCGTTTCATGAGTCCCTACAGCTCTGTGATCAATTATGTACCTCCGTGAAGTTCTGTGCCAGTGGGTCTCACTGCGCGAAAAATACGAGCGCTTGTGGACGGCAGAATGGGAGAAGAGTGCATCGACATGTGTAAAAAAAGTCGAGGGCAGATCAGTGAAAGATCAAGAGCCAGTGGCAAAAGTACAAGAGAAATGTCAGGCACCTACGAAACAGGTGAGCAATTCAGTAAAAGAGGTCAAGCAAGTAGGCCTTCAGGAAAAATGCAGGGCACCATTGGAAGATCGAGAGTTAGTGGCACAAGTACAAGAGAAATGTCAAGCAACCACAGCAGAGAAGATAAATTCAATAGAAGTGGTTATTCAAGCACAGGAAATATTAAGGGCATCATTGCCAAAGAAGACAGAAGAGAAAATATTAGTAAGAGCGCAAACGCTGGTTGCACGCAATCGCCAGGCGACACTACAAACAAAAGACGAGAACGCACAAAAGAAACTATTAGGGCGTGCACAGAAGGTTTATGCTAAGTATGCGGCATCGTTACCAAAACAAACGAGCGAACCAGGAAAAGAGCGAGACAGGCATGATCACGTACGAGAAACTGCACGAGAAGTAGTGGCAGTGCTACGGTATCTTCGCCGGGTGGCAGAGGTAGATGAGCTGAGATTATTAGAAAACGAGCAAGAACTTATTGCACAATTCAGAGATATTTGCTTGGGAGGTATACCAAATAAAGCAGAAACCAGACCAGCAAATGATCTCGGTTCTTTGACATCACCACACGACATTTCCTGGACAACATTTGCAAATACGGCGGATAACAGACCTGTAAAAAAGCAAACGTTTGAGGTACAAATACAAGATATGTGCCGTACAGAAGAGAGCAGACCTGAAACAGAACGAATGTTAGAGTTAAAGGCAGAAAACAGTTGCAGTAAGCCAGTGTCAGTGAAAGACATGTGTATACCTGTAAATATGAAGGACTTGTTCACACACTTTCCACAAGAAAACTGCCGCGTAAAGTTACCAAAGAAAGAGGAGGTCAAACAAGCAGAAGTTTCGCATGAGAAATGTCAGGTGTCGTTACAAAAGAAAGAGGAGGACAGATTAGCACAATTGGTACAAGAGAACTGCCGCGTGCCAAAATATGAGGACAGCAGAGTAATACATAGAAAGAGACCAGCACCACAGGAGCAAATCTGTGTAGAAACACCAAAGAAGAAGAGAAGAGGTTGGAGAAAGTCGAGCAGGTCAGCAAACGAATCGCAAGTGAACTGCCAGGCAACAATACCAACAAATGATGATAACAGAGTAGTAAATAGAAAGCGACCAGCACCACATGACAAGCACAGTGTAGAAACCCCAAAGAAGATATGTCGGGTGCCATTGCCAAGGAATGAGGAAAGCAGAGTAGTAAATAGTACGCGATCAGCACTACGCGAGAAGCAATGCTGTGTGGAAACACCAAAGAAGAAATTCCAGTTTACAAAAATAGTTTGGGATCTGTAGACATCATTACTTATCTAAAAGATATATTACTTATCTAAAAGACAATCTGTTTATAAAAAACAAACACTATATGTGTTAGAAAAAAATCAAAGTAATTGAATTGTTTCATGTGTGTATTATGAAACATAAAACAATTAAATAAACATTAATTAAACATAGCTTCTTTTTTCTCATGTATTTGTCCCCTTTCATATTAAGGTTGCTGAAATTTGGTGAGACCAATAAAACCAAGTTAAACCTGAAGACACTAATTAAAAGAGAGGGAGAGAGAGAGAGAGAGAGAGAGGGAGAGAGAGAGAGATAGAGAGAGAGAAAGAGAAATCAGAAGACTAAATAATAGAGAGCGAACGAGAGAGAGAGAGAGAGAGAGAGAGAGAGAGAGAGAACCGTGCCCTACTCTTACTATCGATTAGAAGCACCACGATTCTTTTACGTCAAGGAGGCGTGTCTCACATGGACCCACATACACGGGACCGCACGTATTACACTTCCAATGAAAGGAGTCTTAGGGAATTGTCTTCTATTTAAAGGTGTGTTTAGGAGAAACAATCATACATCTGATCATCAAGAATCGTTGTGCCAAATCTCATTGAAATCCAGTATTCGATTTTAAAAGAGATAACAAGTTTAGCTCACACGGCTACTAGGGCTTTTTATGCCATGGCGCTTTGTCAGTCGTCCGTTCGTACTCTCGTTAATCATATATTCAAGATGTTTACTCGGAAGCCTGTAATTCCGAAAATATTCTAGACCAATACCTTCCAATATGGTTAAACGAAACATCCAAGATGGCCGCCGTTACTAACATTAGTCCAAAGCGTAAACAAAATGTGACGATTGGTAAATTTGTATAATAATAATCCGTCATGAGTATATTAATCCATGTGTAGGAAAATCTCACACGAGGGGTTAGAATTGCAACAAAAAATAAAGATTATAGAAAGAAGAAGAATACAGGGGCGGGGCGTGCGGGGGAGGGGATGTTCATGTTCTTCAAGTCCTACCTATCAGAACCATTTGGCTCATCTATATAATCCAAATTATAATATTTTATTCTGGTCACAAATTATTTAACAGATAATGTATGGTGCTGACGTCCATATGCAAGTTTATGGACTGGGCAGTCAGACCTAGAATGTTATATGGACCGAAGCGAAGCTAAGGACTGGGCAGTCAGACCTAGAATGTTATATGGACCGAAGCGAAGCTAAGGTCCATATAACGTTCTAGGTCTGACTGCCCATCCATAAACTTCATATGGACCGAAGCACCATACATTATTTGTTATATTATACCGAATCTGACCAACAAATTAAATCAATACGTTTTATGATTTATTTAGACGTCGTTTTTTTCTCGCGTCCGTTAATATAGCTATCGGACCAGGCGCCCGGTTAATATGCAACTTTATGGACGGATGACGTCACATTAAACAAAGAGTGGAATATGCAAATGAGGTGTAATATTTAAAGATATTACCGCACCAAATAACGACAAGACAAAACTACACTACAAAACCGTTTATCAAAACTCTATTCAGGTATTCAGGTCATATTACAATGTATATGTGGAGATTAAAAGTACAGGTTTATCAACGGGTTTTTAAAATACCCATGAATGAATATGCGTTAACTGAATTATGAGTTGGTAACTTTTAATTCGACTCTCCAGTTTTAGGTTTGGGCTTGGCTGGTTAAAGCCATTTATATTGTGTCTAGAGTTTGGATTCTCAAAATATTCTAGTTATGTATATACCTCGTCATTATTAGGTTTAGAAGCTGTGTATATGTGTTGTAAAATGTGGCTGTTATTGGCGACATACTACTTAGAGATTGGACAGTTTACAAAAGTTACGTCATGACGTCGGGAGAGTTGATTGTAATTGTAACACATCATCCATAATCAGCATTGACTATGTGTTACTAGCTCATGCTAGATTGTTGGATCGGGGACATCTGGTTGGAATTGAATTGGGTTTTAAGGCGCACCAACACATGAAAGGTTATATGGCGCCTGACAGGCATGAACATGCCAGGCTCATCCTCCATGTACATCGAGATAAAATATGGAAAATGGGCCTAGAACCTTCTCACCCTGAACTGCAGAGTTGCTGCAAATTCTATCGTAGAAACTCCATTTACGCTGGAGCCACGTTTATTGTTTTTCTGCCACCGCTCTTTTGATTTGAGCGAGATGGCACCTGAAACAATGCAGGGATCATGATGAAAACCTTTAAAGAACATGAACAAAAAATGATAAAATGAACATAAATTTGGGGGGATTCTACCCATCTGCCTACCCCTCCAAAGGGATCTGCAGTGGCCCTATTCTTTGCCCCGTGACCAAACGGGGCCCCCGGGAACCACACGGGGCGACATCTGGTTGGGTAAGACCAACTAAAAGCAACAATGTGTCCCGTTGCCTCGCGTAACGCACGTTTATTACTTGCATTTCTCAAACAGTTTTGAATGGGTTGTCCACAAACTGTTACACAGGCCCTAGCTACGCTGAGGCACACCGAGACAGTTGCCTCGGTAGAACAGTTGCCTCGGTAGAAGTTTGGGAATGTACATAGTATACTTTACATATAAACAGCTTCAACAGAAATTATTTAATTGACAAACGGTATCTTGCTATAAACTGAACATATTGAGAGGCACTAAAACGCTGAAAATCGCATGTAGAAATAAAGGATTGGGTAGGAGGTGCGGGTGCGGGTGGTTGGTACGGGGTGGTGCGTGCCAATGGACTTCCATACAAGGGGATTGCCTCGGTTAAATTTCAGGGCTGGCTACGGGCCTGTTTATATACACACATAACAACTGATGACCTTATATATCTATACATCACCTATTCTTGATGGTATAATGTGTCGTACCCTTAACGGTTGGTTCTCTTGTTGCTCTGGACGAACGACACCTCCGTGAGTACTTGCTTTGTGGCTTTCTAGGATTTTGTTTTATATTCATATATACATGCTCATTTATGTGTTATACTTATATTGCCTATTACTAGTGCTGTCTTGTTTGTTGAGTATATTAACTGGCGGGGATATCTTTATTTACACTGTCCCATGTTATTGACAATAGGGTAAGAGTGAGGTTTGGGGCACGTTAAACTGGCTTAAAGGGACACACGTCAATTTTAAAAACTCACGGCGTCCCGTTAGTTTCTGTACATAAGCTGTATTTGACCAGTCTTTAAAATTAATTATAAGAATAGTATTAAAGCAAATTGTTTTTGCATATTATTAACTGTTGATAATATTGCACCAATAATATATTGTTTATGACTTGCAGTTGTACACTTTGTTTTTATAAAATCACTGAGTTAGGTTTAAAAACAGAAATATTTATCAAGAATGGGCTTTTGATGAGGTATTACATTTTAAAGACCTAAAATAATTAAAACAATTGAAACTGTTATCATGTAAGTAAATGTCCATTTTAACGATGTGTACAATGTGCATATATTATAAATCCATCCAATAAAACCACAAAGGAGACAGCTGCATTTTCATGGCAAACAATTGGGTATTGACGTGAAACGTTGGATAAAATACACTGACTACTGTAGCTTTTTCAGCAGCATTATCAGCATCTATATATACCTAAAATGTGAAAAATAGTCCTAAATAAACCACAGAAGTCAAAGGCAATTGCACCGTAGGTTAACACTGTACAACAAACTAAATAAAAAAAAATATAAAAAAAATAGTCAATGAATGGGGCAATATACAAACATAAAGAGTGGTGAATACAGGGTTAGCGACTTGGAACGGTCAGCAGAAAATACGGCCTATTGGTTAACTTAAATTGATGTTATGTGTACACAACCTCGCTATTAACCCTTCTTGAGAAGACAGTGTAATTAAAGTATATCATATCAAAAGGAAATCTTTAACAATAAAGTCTACACCCAGAAAAAATAGTAAGCGATACATTTGAATGTTTTTGTAAATATATATAAACATACTTAATTACAAACACCTAAGAATGTATCCATAATGTTACTGAATAACCAAAGCAATTGCAGCCAAAGAGAAAACAAATCTAAGATCGATCAAAAACCTAAGGACGGAAGTTCAGCCACATACCTTCGTTTTCAGGGTTTAAACGGCATATATTGATAATTCTGAGTTGTTTGCAAATGTAAACCCTTAATTCGCACAAAGTACTATAAAAAAAAAAAAGGTCCAAGAGGGCATGTGGACGCTCTACTGGCTAACATGGCTCTTAAAACATCAATGAAGCGAGTGACTGCAATTTACGTTTTTTTGAAAGTTTTGGGCAAAATACAGGATTTTTAACTAAATCAAGGGCCTGGTAAAGTTTGGTAAAGATCAGATGAAAAATGAAGGCCCTACCGTAAGGCAAAATATAGTATTTTTAACTAAATCAAGAGCCATAACTTCTCCGTTACTGGTCCGATCTGGCTAATTTTCGAACTTGGCCAATAGAGCTAAAAATAAAATAAAAATAAAAATATATATATATATTAAACAATTTAAATTAAAATATTTAAAAAAATCTATAAAATCTATAAAAAAAATAGATTTTTTTTTTTTTTTAATTTCGATTACCAAAGTGGTGGTCCCCGTCATAGGTGCACGAGGGTCGGGGAGGACCATCCCTCTATGCACCTTACAATATATTATGCATACAATTATATACAATATAACAATAAAAAAAAATCATATATAATGTGTAGAAAAGTTATAATTGGAGATTTTTTCTTTTTTTCTATTCTTGAGGTCATGAGTGGGTGATCTTTAATTACAAAAACATTGTGATTGTTAAAATATCAATTGATAGTTGTATACCATATCTTAAATATAATTACCTTTCATTGTTAGTTCTATTTAGTTTAAAGACAATGTGTTCTTTTTTATCTTTTGTGAAAGCAATTAAGGAAAAATTAATAATATAAAAAAAGAGTCATAAAATCTGGTAAAGTTTGGCAAAGATCAGATGCAAAATGAAGGCCCTATCGTATTAACGAGGCAAATTATAGCATTTTAAACAAATTAAGGGCCATAACTCCACTGTTACTGGTTCGATCTAGCTTGTTTTCGAACTGTTCCGAGCTTTCATTGACATTAACAATCTGATAAAGTTTGGTAAAGATTGGATGAAGACCCTATCGTCTTAACGAGGCAAAATATAGCTTTTTAACTAAATCAAGGGCCATCACTCCGCTGTTACTTGTCCGATATGGCTGGTTTTCAAACTTGTCCGAGCTCTTATTGATATTAACAATCTATTAAGGTTTGATAAAGATAGGATGAAAAATGAAGGCCCTATCGTCTTAACGAGGCAAAAATATAGCAATATAGCATTTTAAACTAAATCAAGGGCCATAACTCCGCCGTTAATACTCCAATCTGGCTGGTTTTCGAACTTATTCGAGCTTTTATTGATATTAACAATCTGTTAAAGTTTGGTAAAGATCGGATGAAAAATGAAGGCCATATCGTCTTAACGAGGTAAAAGTTAATTGACGACGGACGGACGACGGACAACTCGCCATTCCATAAGCTCTGCTGGCCCTTGAGTATTCAAATGAGTACTATCCCGACATCCTGGGTACCGATCCTTATGTGTTATATAAGGCTTACAGACATGTTGCAATTCAGGACAGTCCAGACATAATACCGTGCCATTGAGCGATTCTCCTCTTGGTAAACTGGCGGAGGGAGTATACTCCTTAGAACAACACACACATACACACATTTTCTAGAAAAGAGTGCCTTTTGAATATAACCCTATCATTGAAATAACAAAAAATATCACTGTAAGGGATAAATGCCCCCGAAGTGTCCTTTGACTTCTAAGTATGACCTTGACCTTGGATCCATCGACCTGGATTTTGTGCACGTCACGTCGTTTGGCTGTTGTGAGCACTTGTGCCAAGTTATTTGAAAATACGTATAGGCATGCAAAATGTATTGACCGGACACAATTTGACCTTTGACCTCTCAGTGTGACCTTGACCTTGGGGCCACATACCTGGATTTTGTGCGCGACACATCGTCTTGTTGTGGTGAGCACTCGTGCCAAGTTATTTGAATTGAATTGAATTGAATTGGATTTTATAGTCACACCAACAGCTAAGGTCATATGGCGACTTTCCAGCTTCCACTGGTGGAGGAAGACCCCAGGTGCCCCTCCGGGCAATTTTCGTGCACGGGCGGGCACCCGGGTAGAACCACCGACGTTCCGCAAGCCAGCTGGATAGCTTCCTCACATAAAGATTCCTAGGCCCCTGAGGGATCGAACCTACAGCGGTGAGGGGCAAGTGATTGCAAGTTAGAGACTCTAACCACTCGGCCACGGACGCCCCGCCAAGTTATTTGAAAATCCGTCCATGAATGCCAGAGTTATTGACCGGACACAATTTGACTTTTGACCTCCAAGTGTGACCTTGACCTTGAAGACCTGGGTTTTGCGCGTGACACATCGTCTTGTTATGGTGATCACTTGTGCCAAGTTATTTAAAAATCCCTGCAGGGGTTGTGACGTTACGGTCCGGACACGAAATTGCGTACCTGTTTTTGACCTATGAACTTTAACTGTGACCTTGACCTTTGAGGTACGGACCTGG
Organism: Cyrtodaria siliqua; assembly: GCA_037043455.1. Lineage (NCBI taxonomy): Eukaryota > Metazoa > Mollusca > Bivalvia > Adapedonta > Hiatellidae > Cyrtodaria > Cyrtodaria siliqua. The sequence continues at coordinate 244,552 of JAWPHD010000714.1, read as the reverse complement.
GTTTTGCGCACGAAACATCGTCTTGTTATGGTGATCACTTGTGCCAAGTTAATAAAAAAATCCATGCAGGGGTTTTGAAGGTACAGTCCGGATACAAACTGCGGAATGACGGACAGACAGGTTTTTGACCTATGAACTTCAACTGTGACCTTGACCTTTAAGGTACGGACCTGGGTTTTACGCGCGACACATCGTCTTGTTATGGTCATCACTTGTGCTAAGTTAATCAAAAATCCATGCAGGGGTTTTGAAGGTACAGTCCGGACACGAACTGCGGAATGACGGACAGAGACAGAATCCGGACTTAAAAATGTGAACTTTTATCATTTTAAATGTATGCATTTCGGCGCAGTCACCCTCCTTGAGCGCTTAGCGCATGTGGCCCAGTGGATATCACGGTGGACTGGAAATCCGGAGAAACCAGGTTCAAGCCTCGCCGGCGCCACTGAGTTTCGTCGGTATGTTATTTGGCAAGACACTTTCCCTCGTGAAGACAGAGGTAGCCTTGTACGTCTGATGTGGATGTAAACTGGGTGGTCCTGTGTATCGGTCTTTTATTCAAGTTAAAGGACTGTAGTAATCTATTTGTTATTAAGATTATGGCAGGCTCCCGGATTCCAAAGTATAGCTTCCCTCTCTCTGGGGCGGGTCTTAATAACACATAATGTGTTGATAATCCGTTCAACAACATCTAATTCATTCAATTCTGTTTCTTTTAAAGTGCATCTTCAACAGCTTCATCCATAAAATTAAAGGTAAAAGTATACATTTTTTCAGCAACAAAAATTTAGTAAATACTAATACTGAGATCAATGAGGGACAGTTTAAGCCATACAAAGACTCCTGAATGATAGTATTTTTCCAGCTTTAAAACGCAAACATGACCGTGACCATTTGACCTATTTTCCATGGTTCAGTGAGATTTAATCAATGTTAAGTTCTTGTGTTAAGTCATTTTCTCGATCAGGAAATGCAGTATTCAAGGCCCACAGTCAACCTCAAGCACGCATAGAAACAAAGCAACAGTTTTAAAAATGGCTAAAAGGCAAGACGGGACATCACAAATATAAAAGGGTTGAAAATAGGCTTACTGCCTTGGACCGGTCAGTGGCAAAACAGGCCATTGGGGATTTAAACCAGGTTCTAGGGTGTATCAAACCTCACTTTTACCCTATTGTCATCCCAATAAACGGGACAATGTAAATGAAGATATACCCGTCAGGTTATAATCTCTAACAAACAAGGCAACATTAATAGGCAATATAAGTAAAACACATAAATGATCACAAGACAAAAGCCTAGAAAGCCACAAAGTAAGTCCTCACAGACTAGGCAGAAGCCAGAGCAACAAGAGAACAAACCGTTAAATGTACGACACGACAAGATTAAATATATACACGAGCATCTTTGTGTTTTGCCTTACTAATGCTGCCTTGATGGTTAGAGAATAGTTCACGGCGGGGATTTCTTTATTTGCACTGTCCCGTTTTATTGGGTTGACAGTAGGGTGTGTGAGGTTTGATGCATCCCAGAACCTGGTTTAAACCCCATGTGGCCTTTTTTGCCATTGACCGTTCCAAGGCGGTAGCCCTATTGTCAACCCTTTTGGGTTTGTGATTTCTTATTTGGCATTTTATTCATCTTTAAATTTGTTCTTTGTTTCTGTGTGCGTTTGTGGTTGACGGTCGTCCGTGAATGCTGTTTTTCCTGTTCGATTTTTATATCTATATTTTTAACCAATCAATAAGTAGATGCTGAGCACTTGTACACTAAAGGGTATAGGAAATATACCAAATTGGTATGTATCCAACGTTAAAATGCTTCAATTAATTACATTGGTTATAACGTCAAACAAAGTGGTTTAAACGTGTATTTTTAAAGATTTCTTCAACTAATTTGGGAGGCATAAAGGAAAGTAATTATACCGTGTTCAATGCCTTGTACTTTAATTGGTCTAAGTAAATACTACAATTGGTTAATTTCAATTACAAGATTCCAATTAAATATTATGTGAGTGCAATTAAACTAATCGCTAATTAAACCAAATTGATTAATAAAATCAATGTAAAGTCTGCGGTTTTCTAAAGGAACAGGTAAACACGTGCATTTCTTCACCGATCAATATTTAGTCATTGTCCTATCCAACGAAACGACCTGCCAATTAGTTATACTATTTATTGTATAATTTAAAAAGATATTACTTCATTTAGATTGGGAATATTTGTTTTCTTGATAGTTATGTCGATATTTAACAGTCTTTTAATCATTATTTTAGTTTCCAACTAACTTCTGGAGATGTTGATGAGATGTAATTATAACGAGAAAGTGAATTTTGGGGAAATATCAAAATCTTTTGGTTTTAGAAATTAAAATGTGATATATTTGAAAAGAGACTGTGTTACTATTACAACTTTTCAGTTTTAGCTCAGAATGTTTGTAGAAACTGGAAACGTGATTTATGAGTTTAAATCATAAAACACATTCCAAGATATAGTAAGTACTTACTTTGGCGGAAATTAGTATCCAATCATTTAGTGAACAATTTATATTGTTTTTAAATGGATTTGGTTTGGTTAAAACTGCTGCATTTTTAAGAAATCGGAACAATATGGAGCACTTTCTTACACCTACAGCTCTGATAATAACGGTTTTAGTTCGTGTGTCGTCTCAAATTGTTACACTCGTGACAAATCTTTGGACGACAAGAAATGCGTTGGAGATGATGTAGAATTTGAAACAGAACTGCGTGTAGATAGCTCTATACAGTGTGCAGCTTTGTGTGAGCAGAATCCAGGCTGCAAAGGCGTGTTCCACAGGAGGAGTCCAACTGCAAAGTGTTATGGCTGTAAGAAGATTTCCACAACCACTGAGGGGCTGGGTTCGGAAAATGGCACAAAATATTACCTACCCTATGGTAAGAAAGATCTGACTTGCCTATCTCATAATCAAATGATCAGTTGCATATATTTTCAGCATGTTTTTAAAAGTGTTATTGTCGAATTGCTGTTATTTAGAGACTTGCTTCTGCAAGATTTCATTAATTTTAATATGTGTATAACAAGGATTTGACGAAATATACTGAAACGAAAAAGAAACGCAACTCGGGAATTTCCGCTATAATATTATATTGTATGTACAATATGCGGCTGTTAATCGAATCGTACATGACTACGTAAGAACTTTCCTTTCGGAAAAAAAGACTAAAACAATAAAACTTAAGATACAACAGTTTGCAAACTCTTTACCTTAAATACAGTACTGAAATGGCTCAATTTTTCAATATGAAAGAGGAATTTCAACATCTATGAATTTCTTGTTACAAAGTATACTGTGATTACAACTTCAACAGCATCACAGTTGTTTCCTTTCTCTAACTTACTAACTGCAACGTCTTTTACAAAACATCTTGGGATTTCTCTGGAATATTATGTGGGATTTAACATCACTTTGAAAAATCTTTCAGTCATATCTAGACTTGTAGCAGTGAGCTCAAAGCTCAACTTTATGGAGCTACCACACTGAAATATCACGCCGAAGTCACGACATAATTCCCCACCCAGTCACATTATACTGACACCGGGCCGTCCAATCCTATAACTATCTTTTTATATGCTGAACGTAAAGCAAGGGAGCTACTAGTACTATTTTTAGTCTTTGGTATGACCCGGCCTGGGATTAAACCCACTTCCTCCCTCATGCAAAGCAGTTGACGAAATAGCTGCATGACAGCAGCCATTGCCATGTTCATGCCAAGACCTAATTACTTTGTTCCAATTAGATAACTCTGTATTATATTTACACCCCTTTTTCGTTTTGCAAATAATGCAATACGAACAGAAATGCTATTCTCAGCAAGGTCCAGAGAAATGGTGTATAACCGTACCGAATAATTTAATTTTAATTTGTAGCTAAATACCAGAAAGAGTGCACTGCACGTGTCAAGTGTTTGTTACAGTCCAATCAGTCGTGTGAAGATACTCTGAAAGTCTGTGTCTGCACACCGGGATACAGTTATAACCCAACCTCACGCACGTGCATTCTCACCCAGGGTAAGTGTAACCTCCGTGTGCTTCCCATGGAGCATAGTGCATTATTGCGAACGGTGAGTTTATTATGCCTTCGTCTGTTTACCATGGGAAATGGTATGACCCACACTTAGACTGTATGGTACTGTCTTGCAGAGAACAGTTAAACATTCTCTTCTTATACACTTGCATTCTCAAGGACGGACCATGTAAATGGTTTTCGTTTTACCAAAGTAGTTTACGACTACACCACAATCACATGGTTGTTCACAAAAGGAGAGCTGCCCATATTTTAATAAAGCTATTTGAACATGATTTTTCATCACATTGTTATACAAATATAAGACATCATAATTTTGTTTATCAGCATACCAATTTTGTAAAAACAATCGATTATTCTTTGTTTGAATACTAATACAAATGACTTACAAAGAACTGTATCAGGGTTATCCCAAATCCAATTGAAACCATATTGATATATTGATGTTTTAACATTATATAACCAGTTATTTATCCATTAACACAGTCATCATAGTATAACATGTTTCAATATAATATTATCAGTATTTAACAACTTAAACCAATACTTAAAAATGCTAACATACCGTGAAATATAAAAAAAAGATAACCACACAGTTCGCCGTAAACAGCATCTGTACAAATACTTATTTTAACATTTAATATTTTCTTCATAATTTTAAATGTATTCTTTCAATTTTTTTAGACTTGCTATATCCCCGTATTCCAAGACTGAACCAACTAATGCATCAAAAAGTGTACAAAGTAATTTAGATTTAAGTTTACGACAATTTACTAATAAAACATTCACTAATTGTTCTTGGTACCAAACAATTAAAATAATCAACTACTTTTTAAGTACTGTTATTATATGTGAATTCTTCATTCTTCATTTGGCCACCGAATTTGTAACCGGAGGCCCCGGGTTCAATCCTCCGTGGTGCCACTGAGTTCCGTCGGTGTGTTCTTGGGCAATACACTTTCCCTTAGCCCCGTCCGTCGGATGGGGACGTAAACCGGGCGGTCCCGTGTATCGGTCTATCCTCCGAGCACGTTAAAGAACCATAGGAATCTATTCGATAATAAGAGTAGGGCAGGTTCCCGGATTCCTATGTATCCTTCCCCTCTCTCTGGGGCGGCTCTAAATAACCTATACTGTGTTGATGAGCCGTTAAACAACATTCAATTCAATTCATTTGGCCACAGTGTACCTCTTTTCCTAAAGACCATAACTGTAGTTTTAATGATTTTAACTTCCAGACTCCATGTTTTACAATAACAATTTAACACATCGAGGATACTACTGCTTCTGATGAATTTCCAAGGATAACCATATCATCAGTAAAAAAAATAGTAACATTAAAATAAATGACAATATCACATCACCTATCCTTAAACCAGAATTTATATCTTGTTGCAAAAACAACTCTAAGTCTTCAAGATATGGCGAAAATAGGATTGGAGGAATTACCTACCCTAGACGTAAACCTACAGCATAGTCAACGAATTCAGAATCAGTTTGACAAGACCTGACACAATTCTTTATCTTTTAATACATATCTCTTATTATTAATACACATTTTACCTTGAATATCATGATTATATATTTTTAACCACAATTCATTTCTATAAATACAGTCATATGCCTTTTTAAGGTCAACAAATACCCAATACAATCTTTTATTCTTATTTAAATATTTTTGAATAACGGTTAAAAACACAAATAATGCCGTCAACGGTAGATCTTCTTTTCTTGAAATGTTATTTCTATTTGATTATTTTTTTTAAGTCTCTAGTTGTTTGCGGAGACAATTATCAAACGCATATCTGTAGATACCTCTATAAATAAACAAAAACAAAACGAAACGTTAACTGCATGTAAAAATGGTATTTTCAAGGTTCAAGTATAATTTACATTTTCGTTTCAGAGTGCGAAGCATATGGAAACTCTTACCAGAAGCATCCTCGGAAGTATATCTCGGGTAATAATGAGTACGCATTCACTGCTACTCTAGATACCTGTGAAGCTGCATGTACTACCGCCACAACGTACACGTGTCTTACTTTTGACTTCAACTACGATACCAATACTTGCTGCTTACAATCCGTGACGGCACTAACAGGTCCTGAAGCGTTCCACTTTGGAACTCTACCAGCCATATACCATTATTCAAGGAACTGTTTCTGAACATATAGTTCAAGAATCATCTAAAGTAAAAACAGAAAACTATCAAAAGTTAATTAGCGTGCGTCACCTTTGTGATTTAAAATAATAATGTAATGTTTGAAACATAGCATTATTTACTTCCCAGAAGTCCTTTTTGTTAGATATCTTATTATCTCTAACATTCCAATGGTTTCAACTTAACACCAAAAATAGTCGGCAAATATATTTCAATGATAACACGTTGACTGTCATTTGCTTCTTTAAGTTGCAATCTTATTTGATGAGTTTATAATAAAATGATATAGTTAGTTTTTTTTGTAAACACTTATATGAATTTGCAATAGCACACACTCAGTAACTGGTTTGAAATATCTAAATTGAGTCGAATACGTGCTCGTGAGTTGTTTTTATTTTCTCACTTTTAGACATAAAAAGTAGATACAGAAGTCGAACAGGAAATATAGCATTCAAGGACCACAGTCAACCAAAAACAGAAAATGTAGCATTCAGTTACCACAGTCAACCACAAACAGAAAATGTAGCATTCAATTACCACAGTCAACCACAAACAGAAAATGTAGCATTCAAGGACCACAGTCAACCACAAACAGGAAATGTAGCATTCAAGGACCACATTCAACCACAAACAGGAAATGTAGCATTCAAGGACCACAGTCAACCACAAACAGAAAATGTTGCATTCAAGGACCACAGTCAACCACAAACAGAAAATGTAGCATTCAAGGACCACAGTCAACCACAAACAGAAAATGTAGCATTCAAGGACCACAGTCAACCACAAACAGAAAATGTAGCATTCAAGGACCACAGTCAACCACAAACAGAAAATGTAGCATTCAAGGACCACATTCAACCACAAACAGGAAATGTAGCATTCAAGGACCTCAGTCAACCACAAACAGGAAAAGTCAACCACAAACAGGAAATGTAGCATTCAAGGACCACAGTCAACCACAAGCATGCACATAAACAAGCAACTACCACACATATGAATCAAAGGCAAGATATGACAATACAAACATAAACAAATGACAATAGCCTTCAAACGGTCAGTGGCGAAAAATGCCGCTGTGGGTTTAAACCAGGTTATAGGATGCACCAAACCTCACTCTTATACTATATTCATTCAAATAAAACGGGACAGTGTAAATAAAGATATCCCCGCCATGTTATATTCTCTAACAAGCAAGGCAATATTAATTAAGAAATAGAACATCGTTTACTATGAATTATCGTTTAATATATCACTGTTTGGAGTTCAATTGTAAACAATAATTTCACTCGCCCTTCGGGCTCGTTTCCTATTTATGACGTCATGTTGAAAAAGTTTTAATTAAATACATTTATAATAAATTGATAATTAATTGTTCCTTGAAAAATTTAGTAGGTATAAATGATTTTAATGGGTGGGAAATAGTCGATTTGAATACAGGATATTTGCAACATTATTTTTCTTACAACTATCATTTTTAGCTCTACTGGCTAAAGGCCATGGTCTTTTGTCCGTCGTCCATCGTCCGTCCTTCGTCCGTCCGTCGTCCGTTAACTTTTTGAAGTCAACTCTCTAGCTCCTTCATTTTTCACCCGATCTTTACCAAACGTTAACATATTATTATTATCAATTAAAGCTCGGATGAATTCGAAAACCAGGCAGATATAAGCAGTAAAACCGGAGTTATTGCCCTTGAATTAACGAAAATTGCTATATTTTATATTTGGCCTTGTCAACACTCTAGCGCCTCCATTATGCATCCTACCTTTACTAAGCTTAGCCATATTTTTGATACTAATGAAAGCTCGGTCAAATTCGAAAACCAGCCAGATCGGACTAGTAACACTGAAGTTATGGCCCTCGAATTATTGAAAAATGTATTAACTTTTTGATGTCAACATTCTAGCACCTTCATATTTCATCCAATCGTTACCAAACTTTACCAGATTGTTATGATAGGGCCTTCGTATTGCCGTATCTCAGCAAGACTGTGCAGGGATGATCAGTACCAATCCTAGTTGTGCATATCGTCACCTTGTTCCGGTTGAATGATTTTTGGCAGAGTTATGGCCCTTTAACATGTTTAAAGGTTTTACTACATACAATTTGTCCGGACTAGTTCTGATGAACCCCTGGCCGGATTTCAACGAACCTTGGCAAGGATGATCAGTGTCAAGCCTAGTTGTGCATATCGTCGCCGTTTCCGGTTAAATGGTGTTTGGTGGAGTTATGGCCCTTTAAAGGTTTTAATACACAAACATTTTCCGGACTAGTTCTGCTGAACCCCTGGCCGGATTTCAACGAAACCTGGCAAGGATGATCAGTGCCCTAGTTTGTGCATATCGTCTCCGTGTTCCAGTTGAAAGGCTTTTGGCGGAGTTATGGCCCTTTAAAGGTTTTAATACACTAACTAGTTCTCCTCAATCACTATTCTGCTTTCACCGAAACTTGGTTGAGTATATCATTGTCTTGTTCCGGTTGAATGCTTTTTGGTGGAGTTATGACCCTTTAAAGGTTTTAATACATAAAATTTGTCCCGACTACTTCTCCTGATCCCCTGCCTGGATGTCCATGAAAGCTGGTAGGGATGACCATTACCAAGCCTATTTGCATATATCTTCGTCGTGTTCCAGTTGAATGATTTTTGGCGGATTTATGGCCCTTTCTCCTGTAGGGGAGACATATGTTTTTACTTAAATCAACCCCTAATTGTAATTTAGTATGGTTATTTAGGGACTCGAGGCACACCTATTATATATCAAAGCACTAAAATTGATGATGGACGGTACCACTCAGAAAGTATTGATTCCGAAAAAAAGGGGTTTGCTTACTAAGGTGGTGAACATTTGTGCACAATATGATTGAAATCGGACGAGGCGTAATCAGAGTAATGGGACCGGACGGAAGGACAGACGGACAATGGCAATTCTATATCCCTCCGCCTAAGCGACGGGGGATAAAAAGTGAAGCTATGTAGAAGTGTTTAAATTGTATAAGTGTCAAAGAGAAATAATTGTAAAATGAAAATGTCAGAGAAAGTTGGTCACAACACGTATACAGGAGATCTCGATTCCTTTCGAAAACCAATCAGACGCAATCATGCATAACAGAGTTATCGCCCCTTGAATGTCTGAAAAAAATAGAATGTCTGCAAAGAAGTTTTCGGTGGCCATATGGCTAAAACAAAACAAACTTCATTGAATTATGATAAGTATAAAAAAGAAATAAAAGAAATACATGTATCCTGCTGTAACGGTAGTTAGAGTTTCTATGTATTGTTCTAAATTCCTTAAATATAAATGCTTTTTAAACACACTATTGATAATGGTACTAAAATGTGTTAAATGCCATTAATAGAACGTAATAATTATAACTATTCCATGATGATCAGTTCCAAGTATACACATGTAAATGTTATGCCAAATAAAATATTGAAATGAACTGAATTGATGAAAATAAGTGTATGGTTGGATAAAGAGATGTCTGTGGTATATAGTTATATAATCTCTTCTACTCGCGGATTTACTAACGGCCTTTGATAGTTACCATGATGTTATGTGATAAAAGGTTTCAATTTAATATCATGGTAATCGAATTACTTACTCTTTAAATGTATGTACGGCACCAGACGCACCTCCGATAGAGGGGTCTGGGGGCATACTCCCTCGCGATATTTTATTTCATAGCAATTTTAAGCTTATTTTGACTGCTATTTTAATACACATTGAAATCAGAAGACAAATCAGGTACGGCATACGGAACTTTAGTACAATTCATCTCTCCCACCCACTCCCACTCCCCTTCAGTTTTTATTGCGTTTTTCGATTTTTTTTCGATTTTTATTTTTTCGGACATTGACAAATAATTGTACGCACGTGCGTAGGTGCGTAAGCTACGCGCCGCACGGATTCTATTTATTATCCAATATATCTATTTCACGAATGCATGCTAATTGTTCATACATTACTATTTGTCGTTATATACATCCTGTATGCATCCTGTATACAAATCCCTTCAAAAACAGCGTTTTACTTAAACTTAAGATACAATCATTTAATGTTTACCAACGCTTACATATTTATAAATATGTTGTCAATATACGGATCTTTTGCCTTGAAAATGGTACTTCTTTTATCGCGCTGTAATCTGGTGCTCTTTGGTTTCTAGTAGAAATTCCTTGTGCGTCAGAATTGCCACTACTTAGAACGTTGCCTGCACCGTCCAAAAATGGGGTTTGCCCGCCTGCATAAAGGGGCCCCTCTACATGCGGTCAAAACCTATTTAAACAATTGTTGTGCCTCTAGTTCCTAAATAACCATACCAAATTAGAACTGTTTAAATTGTTAGCACGGGTCAAGGGTTTAAATTTCTGTTGTGGGTGTTGCTGTTTTGTGGTGTTTTTTTTTTGCAATGTTTTAAAAGAAGTACTGATGGGAATTTTATGACGACCTCTTGGGCCTTTTTTTTCTCGCTCGCTTCGCTTGTTGGACGCATAATGGCTAATGTGTGGTTTAATTAACACATTCTTAAATCCTTTTATTTGAAAACGGAATTTTTTACCCTATCAATGCACTACCGCAACCGTTTATGAGGCTAGAAACGGCCCCGAAAATTAACCAAAATCTTACGCCCCCCCCCCCACTGACAAAATTTGAGCCGAAATACCATTCATTAGGAGAGTTTGATAGTGAATTTACCTTTCCAGACCACCACTACAAAATAGTATCTTGGTCTTTACACTGTTAGAGGTTTTTGGAAGTAAACTATTAAATATGGTCGAATTCAGTTTAGAATAAAATCACGTTGTATAATTTAATTTAAGGATGTACGAAATACTGTTTTACTCCAAACAAGAGGTCCAATAGGGCCTGTGGACGCTCTACTGGGGGTGCGCCCCCCCCCCCCCCCCCCCCCCCCCCCCCCCCCCGCTAGTGGAATTAACTGAAGATTACGTTCAGACGGTGCCAATATTACAATATCGTCTGAAAAAAGGAGAATGCTTTTTAATATCGGTTGCCAAATCATTTATGAATATTGCAAATAATGTCTGTGAGATGACGTCACCTTGCTTCACACCGCGGATGTGATGTCAAACCAGTCTGTACAATTCCCATTTACGTTAACGCTCGCAAGACATTCCGAATACAACGTCTTAATGATATCTAAAAGATTTCCTGTAATACCGAGATTTACTAATTTAATGTACACTATGTTCCTATTTAAGGTATCAAAAGCTTTGGCCATGTCCACAAAGCACGTATATTTAGATTCATTGCGGTGTTTACGGTTTCTTATAATTGACGTTAGACTAAACACGACCTATTTGCCCGAAATCCATTTTGTTCGTCTGCAATCAAGTCATTTGCTTCCAATAACGTCATCGGCCTTTTATTCAAAATATTTGTAAATATTTTACACACTGTTGATATAAGGCTAATCCTTCTGTACTTGGCAGGTATCCTTGGGTCATTTTTAGGGATAGATTTTATAATTGATTTTGACCACAGTGAAGGTACACAATTATTTTCCAAACACACGTTAAATAATGCACACAGAATATTAACTAGTAGGTCATTTTTAAACACTTCGTTTGGTAAACAGTCGATACCTACAGCTTTAGATTGCTTTGCAAGCAATATATTTTGTTTACACTTTAAGAAAGTAATCGTAGAGTTTAATATTTCAGCGCCATCAAACTGAGTGTGATCATGTATATTTTCAAATTCCTGATAATCTATGTTTTCTTCTTCTGAAGTTGGGTTTAAAAGATCATTAAAATCGCGTCTCCATTTATTCATTATTTCATCACGGTCCGAGCTGATACGACTATCTTCAAATTTGACCTCGTTTGGAATGTCGCCCTGCTTCCTAGTCCGGTCTATTTTTTTAAAATGTATCTCAGAATTCTCTTGGATTCTTAGTTTCACTTTCAGCTAGGCCTATCTTTGAATCATCAGTAAAGTTCCGTTTAGCCTTTAAATGTGCCTTATCAAACGCTCTTCGTTTACTCTTAAATATTTTCAAAAGACGTCTACGCTCGCTCTTGGAGATACTCCTTTTCTGCTTTATGATAGTCGTTAAATAGTGATGCCAAATTGTCTGACCACCATGGTTTAAATCGTCTGGCCCTTTTAGTATTTTTGATATTGAAAAGCCGAAGTTTGTTGTCCATTTCTTTATAGTATATATTACAAATCTCACTATACATAGAATCAACCTGTTCTGTTGAATTTTCTAAATTTTCAATACGTGCGATGGCATCGTTTATTAAAATTGCTATATTCCCATTGTACATAAATATTTTCGGAATATCTCTGACAATATGCTTTAAGTTCATTCTATCGTTTGATACCGAGCCTTTTCCTTTAATTGTATGACCATGCTTGTCAGGTAAATCAATATTAATACCTAATTTGAGACACGTGATAATTACAGAGTGTTCGGGTAAAATATTAAACTTTTCGATAAGATCTGTAACAGTTAGAACAGAGAAATATTTAAAACAATTAAAATGCTCAACAGGCACAAACACGTAGTCCACAACAGACCGACCTCTATGGGATATACATATATAATTATCCAGCTCTGGGGTGTGTCTACCGTTAAGTACACAATACTTTGTATCTTTGAGAAAATCAGTGAATACGGAACCCCTCGGATTTTTTTTGTCACATCAAGAACTGTTCGAGTTGGCAAGTTTAAGTCATCCAAGCATGAAACAATTTCAGACTCATTTCCACATGTTGCGTTAATGTCCCCCGCGAAAATGCACATATCAAAATCAGATGATCTAAATAAAATTATAATACTAGTAAGATGGTCAAAAAATTCCCTCGAATATCTACCATTTGCATTGCATTCTGGTGGCAAGTACGTAATACAGAAACATATTTGAAATTCGGATGTCTTATCTTTAAAACTTAAAGCAAGCACATCCCTGAATTATTATCATTTAAGAAATTAATTTACGATCAAAATGGTCGGTCGTAAGCTGTTTCATAAAACGGGGCCAGCTGATTTTTATTTAAAAGGGGGAGAAAACTCTAATAACAGGAAACAGCTACCCTGTTGTTGGCACTGCTCAATCTCTACACAGTGTTGTCGCTCCTTGCATACACATACATCTCTGTCAACGTCAAATCAAATACCAAGAATCTTGGCAAACGATGAAAACCGATGGAAATGCAAAATGTCTTGATTGCACTAATATTTATCTGAATTAACTTTACATGAAATGCTTAAATTACAAAAGAAAACACATTTTCGGTTTGAATGTATTAAATATACAGTAAATTATGCTCAGAATTACATTGCGGTAGAATAAAGGTTTGTACTTTGGCATATCACTCCGCCGTCAAAACATTCAAAATACGCACTACCAAATCGTTCCCACAGGGTTACAGTTCAGCATTTTGCTACCAGCACTTTCCAGTATCACATAGCTCTTAACAAACTACCTTAAATTAAATTAATAACTTAAAATGTATATCAACATATAGAAAATAAGTCGTGCTTCTTTCGACTGTTTACGTGTCAATCAGCAATCGATAGTTGGTGGTGTCACGGTGTTGCAGTTCTGTTCGCCATATTTTAGCTATGGTCATGTGACAAATTATCATGTGATCACAGGCTACGACAGAGGGCAATGTAATGGCCGCTGGGGGAGATTAGGCACTATCATGGATTTTCTCTCTCTCTACTATGTACTCCATAACATGGTACCAGTAAGAATTTGCCACCTGAGATGGTAGCGAAACATTGTTTGGCTCATGGTCTATTGGCGGCGGTAGGTGAAATCTGTTATTTGTTTCCGCATTTTACATGCTAAATATGTGACACGAAGAGTTTATTCATTCGCAGTTACTGTATAGTACATACATCACCGGTAATAATATAACGTTCGTGTATTCGAATGTGAAGGACATATCGGAAATGAAATAAAATTCTTGATTCAGATATGTTTACTGCAAGCTACCTGACCCCATAAATCAATATCAGAGATCGTGCATCCATTGTATCTACTGGTCTGCTTTCATCGACTGCGAGCGTTATTTATCACTGTTCATATTGTCCGATCACGATTCGATGAGTAAAGCATTTTCTTCGTCGTTTTTACCTACTTGGAACAGCACAATGTATCGCAGAGGTTTTCTCTTTCTTCAGGATGATACTGTACGTATAGCTGCAACTCCTTAATTCGGATATATGTCTGGAAAACCTTCTATGACAGTATATGTATCCTGTTTTCCAAACGTGGTCAGCACCAACATCTTATCTGATATGTGGTAACAGGACAAGCAAACCATTTGAAAATATGCAAAACAATACATAAACCAGGTTGCTTAGTGGAAATATTCCTTTTGCAACAATTTGTAAAATGTTGAGCATGATTTTGTCTTGACCGCCTTCAACTAAATTATCATATAATTTTGGAAAAGCTCGGTCAATGGTGCCAAAAAGAAGGTTCTATTGACGTCGGCAGCACCGCTCTGTTTGTAAAAGTAGATATTAAAGGCGAACAGTAAATGTAGCATTCAGTGACCACAGCCAACCAAAAACACGAATAGAAACAAAACAATTACAAAGATGAATAAAAGGCAAGGTATATGACCTCACAAAAATAAAAGAAATGCCAACAGGGCTGCCGCCTTGGAACGGTCAATGGCAATAAAAAATACCGCTGGGGACTTAAACCCAGTTCTAGGGTGCAACACTCTATTGTCAACAAAATACAAAATTCCCCGTCATGCCATATCCTCTAACAAACTAAACAGCACTAATAGGCAATATAAGTATAACACCAAGATGCTCGTGTATATACCCAACTTTCATCATGTACATGCTTCTCTTCTAAGTATTTGATGGGAGTGTTAACTGTTTTCCTTTTCGAAGTCTCAACATCCTCAATAACCTCGTCGGCTTTCATAATGATAAGTTCAACGCTTTTAGCTGGTTTGGTACATCCCCGAATGTACCTTCGATTAAGATGTGTTCTCTGCTGCTTTTGAAGAAGTTAGACACACAAAAACACAAGTCAAACAACGTTAACTTTACATCTAATGCAAAGCCACAGGTCGGGGTTTTGCGATTGAAACAGTAGTGATTACTGAAGTCGTATTACCAACTATGACGACTATAAATCCGTGTATAGACTCGCCATGTGACACGAGGCCTATTTGGCTTGTTTATAAATAGGTGATTATAGTTGCAGAAGAGTCCAGTTGACCGACAGTCGAAGGTCATTTCATCTCATCAAAGTAGAATACAGGATACAGACAGCAATCCGAAAGAATTATTACTTTGAAAATGATTAAGTTTCTGTTGAAATTGTAGATTTAGGCCAATTGGATGCCTGAAGAATTGTAACAAGGTCAATCCGATTGCCGGTTCGAAATTATTTCAGACAATCAGGAAAAAGATAGTCAATTGTGTCAAATAGGTCAATCCAATTGCTCGTGCTGTTCGTGTTGGTTTTTGTCAGGTGGTGATGGCACCGCCGGTATTCACTCAGACCATAGAAATCGTAGCTGCACACGCCAACTACCAGTGAAGTTATTTTATCAGGGTTATTTTAACCTCGATGGTCCGTCCATGATGGTGCTGAATCCGTCGTAGGTCCCCACTGTCAATACGGGAACTCTATGTGACAGTTGGCATCTCGCAAAATCCAGCTTTGATAGTCCAGTAGAAATATTAAGCATACCTCTTTATGGCCACGTTAAAATCATTAGAAACAGGATGCAGCTTCTAGATCTATGTGGGGACTAACTGTCCCGCCCTTGATTCCAGACACATTTTTTCTGACAACAGCAAAATGTCTTGCCGGACCAACTATGAAAGCAATTGGGCAACTGCTTATACATATACACTGAAATGAATGAGAAGGACAAAGGGTTACTATCTGAAACGATCATCTGGCCACTGAGGTAGGCCGACGATACAGGAGGTATGGAATTGAAACATATGAATAAGAACGTAAGTGTTTAAGTATTGATGAAAGTATAATGCATTAGGAAAAGGACTGACATTTGGTATGAAGACGCCGAAAACGATGCATCAGGCCCCATTAACGAGATAAGAAAACTCACAATGATTACTATATATTGTCAGTTCTGCGCAGCAGGCGACACAACTATTAACCCGTTTTTGCAAGTGGATTGAACAAAAAAACTCAGCCGCTATTTTGTTACTGATGAACACATAATTGATAATCGTGTGAGTATAATCGTCGAGTATTTGTTTTATAAATCATAAATACGAAATTATATGCGGTTTATATTGCAAGTAGATGTACATAAAATTCAATTATTTGATTCATCAAGTTTTAAACCAAACACTTTCATAAACCATAATTCAACCGCTCCGAACCAGACTGAACATGAGGACTCTATATATCAAGTGCATTTGCACATTTTGCATGGCAATAAGCACATTAGTGTAGCATTATTTTCAATATGTATTTGATTTTATAATGCCACAAATGGCCAGTCGCCTCCAGATCCTTTAATTATCATGTTTACGGCCGCTTTTTCTTAAAGAAAATAACCCGCCAAATAACGGCAAAATTAACGACAAAACCATTTATCAAAACTCTATTCTGGTGTTCAGGACATATAGTAATGTACATATGCCGATTAAAAGTATAGGTTTCTTCACGGGTTCTTTAAATACCCATGACAGAATATGCGTAAAATGAGTTGGTAACTCTTAATTCGAGGCTCCAGTTTTGTGGTTTAACCTGGCTGGTTAAAGCCGTTTTATTCTGTCTATTGAGTTTGGATTCTCAAAATATGTAAAAGTAGATATAAAAATCGAACAGGAAAAGTAGCATTCAAGGACGACAGTCAACCAAAAACAAACAAAGAAATAAAGAACAAATATATATAAAGATGAATAAAAGACAAGAAGACATCACAAACACACAAGGGTTGACAATAGGGCTACCGCCTTGGAACGGTCAGTGTCAAAAAAGGCCGCTGGGGCTTTAAACCAGGTTCTAGGGTGAACCAAAGCTCACTACTCTTACCCTATTGTCATCCAAATAAACGGGACAGTGTAAATAAAGATATCCCCGCCAATTTATAAACTCTAACAAACAAGGCAGCGTTAATAGGCAATATAAGTAAAACACATAAATGATCATGTATATATAATATAAAAAACAAAAGCCTAGAAAGTCACGAAGGACTTGGCAGAAGCAAGAGCAACAACAGAACAACCCGTTAAGGGTACGACAAGACAAGATTAAAGACAAAAATCAAACGGTACCATCCTATAAGGCTTTAGGTAGTCGTCATCATAGGGTCCACAAACTGTCAGTTATATTTATAGTGAAAGAAATAAGTTTAGCAAGTAAATAACGTGGTAAATCCCATTGCTCATGTTCTAGACTATGCGTGGCTGAGGTCCTGAACAATATAATTAACATAATTATGGATTATATACAGGGCATTGTTTTCAAAAAATATCTGCGGGAAAAAAATCCATATTTACTTGCTAAACTTATTTCTTTCAGTATATATCGTCAGTAGGTTTAGAAACGGTGTACCTACGATGTAAAAAGTGGCTGTTGTTGGTTGGATAGCTCCTTTAAGTTCTCATTGGTATGTGTGTGTGAGGTGTGTGTGTGGGGGGGTGGCGGGGGTTGGGTGGGGGGGGGGAGAGAGAGAGAGAGAGAGAGAGAGAGAGAGAGAGAGAGAGTTTGTATTATAACTATAAATCACTGTTAGACATACAATTGCATGACACAATGGTGTTATTCAATGTATCGATGATGAGGCCCTGCCAAAGTTTTGAATGAAGTCAACAGATTGCAACATAAAAGAAGGATTTTCATTAGTTGTGTTTTGGTTTTATTTTTTAAGTATGACATGCTGCAATACCCTAGATACTTTTAAATCTAACAGCGATATTTAAAGAAAAAGCTATAATCGGGCCTCAATTTATATACCTGAGCTAACGGTCATTAGCATGTTAACAGTAAATAAGCAAGCTTTCTATGTCTTTTCAGTGACCAGCTAGCGTTTGGAAAATAGGTTCTTAAAGCTACAGCCTCTGTATTTAAATCACTTTCTACTTTGTAGGCGTGTCTTTATTTCTAACTTCATGTCACCAGCTCATGGCTAAATAGGGTATTTAATTTAATTTTCATTAGCCTTGTAGGGAGAGATTGGAGGTGTTACCCTGGTAGGGAGAGATTGAATGTGTTACCCTGGTAGGGAGAGATTGGAGGTGTTACCCTGGTAGAGAGAGATTGGAGGTGATACCCTGTTAGGGTGAGATTGGAGGTGTATCTTATCAATTACACCAGGCCTGTCAGATACAGTGATTGACTCTTAAATAGCACATGTAAGCAACGCTGCATGCAGATGACGCGAAAATTTACTTACAAATCAGCTATAGGAGTAAAGTTTTCAGTCAAATGAAACTAAAAAAAATCTTTATTGGAACTGTGACATTTTTTTCCCAGTAGTATCCATGTTTTACTCTATATTCACTCATTTTATTATACACATACAAAATCACTGCTACGAACACATTTGCGCCAATATAAATGCAATCTGATGATTAAACAGAACTTCACACTGCCAGCAATTATGTTAGTGTTAAATGAAAACTAATTGCCAATTATAGTCGGTCTGGAGAAACAGCATAATTATATGTACACGAAGTCTGTGTATATTTTGGATGGCATTGTGTCGGGAATAAAAATTCAAAAAGTAAGCATATTAACTGTACACATTATTGTTAGGAAAGGCTAGACATGATGGAGATAATAAGATAAGGAAGTACATAGTATATAATTGTGACTAAAGAAATACATCACCGAGGGAATATTCAATTGCCATGGGTGGGACACATAAGTGCATTAGGGAATATTCAATTGTCATGGGTGGGATATGTAACTGCATGAGGGAATATTCAATTGTCATGGGTGGGATATATAAGTGCATGAGGGAATATTCAATTGTCATGGGTGGGACACATAAGTGCATGAGGGAATATTCAATTGTCATGGGTGGGATATATAAGTGCATGAATGAATATTCAATTGTCATGGGTGGGACACATAAGTGCATGAGGGAATATTCAATTGTCAAGGGTGGGATACATAAGTGCATGAGGGAATATTCAATTGTCATGTGTGGGACACATAAGTGCATGAGGGAATATTCAATTGTCATGGGTGGGATATATAAGTGCATGAAGGAATATTCAATTGTCAAGGGTGGGATACATAAGTGCATGAGGGAATATTCAATTGTCATGGGCGGGATATATAAGTGCATGAGGAAATATTCAATTATCATGAGTGGGATACATAAGTGCATGAGGGAATATTCAATTGTCATGGGTGGGATACATAAGTGCATGAGGGAATATTCAATTGTCATGGGCGGGATATATAAGTGCATGAGGGAATATTCAATTGTCATGGGTGGGATATATAAGTGCATGAGGGAATATTCAATTGTCATGGGTGGGATATATAAGTGCATGAGGGAATATTCAATTGTCATGGGTGGGATATATAAATGCATGAGGGAATATTCAATTGTCATGGGTGGGATATATAAGTGCATGAGGGAATATTCAATTGTCATGGGTGGGATATATAAGTGCATGAGGGAATATTCAATTGTCATGTGTGGGATATATAAGTGCATAGTGATGTTTCTGATTCTGATGTTCAATGTGGAAATGGTAGAGCTGATTCATATGAACAGTCACATATGCAAATGTCCCATCTCAGAGTACTGCTACGGAAGTTCACATACAATATAACGTTGAGTTTCGTCTGCAGTAAACACTATACCACGTGTATTTGTGTACTCTTTTCAGTTCATGACCCCACAGGCTCCTCCCCTATATTTTCAAATTTCTGTCAGTTAGGTTTAAAAAAAATGAATATAGGAATAAGAAATATTTTTGCACAAATATTATTTTACCAATTCAGTTGTTTAATATCAGTTTTACTTCTGTGACAAATATTAAATTTCTGTAAAACAAATTCTATATTTTGAAAAAGGACTCCCTAATTTTAATAACCCTGTATGAATGTATACAAATAAAACTGCCCCAGCTCCATCTAGTGGCTTTCATACAGCAGTTGGGCCTTTAAGCGATCAAAGTAAACGCGGGACATCATTTACGTTGTAGACATCCATCTGTGCAACTTTCATTTGTTCACAGGTAGTATTACGATTTACAAGAAAACACTGTTTGCCTTCTTCGTGACTCGAACACACGACCTTCTAATTTACAATCCAACGTGCTTACCACTGAGCTATGTCAAATTATTGAGAATATTATCTAGTTAATAACATATGATGCAACACTACTTAACATAATGTATCAATCTATCATCTCGAACATTTGGTGTAATTCATTATCAATGTAACTATGATTCCGTCTCAAAACTTTAGTCTCGATTTTTCATTTAGCGGATGATTAGCTTTAGGCGATTACGTAATGATTAATGACTATTTGGTGTTTATAAATCCTTCTACATACCAATAACATTCGTGGTGTAGTGGTTAAAACCTACTTGTTACAAATAAAACAACACGGTCCCTGTTTCAAATCCCGTTTCGGACAATTATTTTATGAAATATATTCGGACACCGTATATTATCGATGTTACCTGTACGAATGCTAGATAAAATGTGATATTTTACGTATGGATTTCTGACTTATATACCGACGTTTTGAATTGAAACTACTACACCCGTGACTTATTCACATTCATGAGTTAGTATCAGATTAAATATAGCGTCTGTAGCTTTAAGGACTACTGGTCGGCAATCTTTACAAAACAGATCCAAAATGGCTGGGGTATGTTCAACCAAATGGATACTTTAGGCATGAGCAATGTCAACCATATAGTACATGACAGTTATTCAACACTATTGATGTGAACATAACATTAGAAAGACTACTTATATGGCAGAAATTGTGCCCTTTATATCCGGAAAGTTTTATGTAATTTTACTCAAATTTTTTTTTGTGTTTTTATGTGAAATAAATTGGTCCATAGAATAGTCAATTTATCCAGCGAGAGCAGACGAGACATCGTTACAGATGGCCGATCAATAATCCTTAACTAATGCGGGGAAATCCAACACATTAGTGACTGGGAAGTTTTACCGTAAACCTCTTACACGCATAATATTTTGCCATCCCCTACTTTCAAAATAAAAAAAGAAGCAATTTGCAGTATGCATTGATTTAGTTATTCAAACTTACCGATACGGAATGTTGTGTAATGGAGAGTGTTATGGTATGGAGTGCTGTGTAAAGCGACCAGTACATTATAGTTTATCAGTAGTAGTTAATGTATGTAGTAGTAGTTACATGTATGTATATACTTGATCCGTTCAATGACCGTGTCATATGAGATATTGCATACGTGTTTATGTGGATTACAGTAGCACACTAATAGGTAACCTTTGATTTTACATAGCTCTGTATTTATTGTAAATATATCCGCATGGATCTTTCAATAAAGGAGCGATCACCGACCAAGCGTAAAGGGGAAATGGGTTGGTAGCTGATCAAATGATGTTTTGAGTGGATTCACAAACTAGGGTTGAAAAACTTGTTCGATTTTTATATCTATATTGTATTATACTGTGTCAGTAATGAATTTGACCGTTTAAGTTTATTTTAGAACGTATACTGTTAATTGCGATTAATCCCTATTCCGAATGTAGCCTGCAAAAGACCGAGACTCTACTACAGAGGAAAATTAAAGAGAGATGGTGATAGAGAATTGTAATTTACTAATGTATAATCATGATGTATGTTCTAAATAAAGAAGCAGTGGCTGGTTCCCGCGATGTGTTATACAAAATGAATCATCGACTCGCTCTCTGGCGGGGGCGGAGAAGGGGGCGTGTGAAACTGACTATTTTCCTTCGTTTATAAAATTCAGCATACACTAATAGATAACGCGATTGCTAATGATAGTAATCCTGGATATCTCATTTTAATCCAAAATAAGTGTAGGGCGTGCCACTATTATGACAAAATGATAGTTCCTTGAGTACTATTGTATGTAAAATAAACATTTTTAATTAACATACATGTATGAAGAATTTATTCATGTTTACAACGCTAAGACTTTAAGTTAATCAATTCAACAATCATGTAACTATAATGCTCATCCCACCGGCATATGCGTGATGAAACACTGATAAATTTAACTCGTGTATATATGCATACTATTAAAGGGACACACGGCCATGTTGAAGTTGTTTTATCAAAATTAATATGTGCTTCTCGATGTATTAATCTAGTATTGTTTTGGCTTTAAAACTGCTTGCATATAATTAAAATAATATTCCGATTTTTCATTCTCTGTTCTCATCAACCATATGTTTAAATATATTATTTGGTGCAAGATAAGCAAAAGGTAGTAATATGCAAAAACAATGTCCTTTATACTGTTTTTAAAATTATTAGTAATGATTGAACAAATGCATCTTATGTAGAAAAAACTAACGGGACGCGGTGAGTTTTTTTAACAAATCAAGATTGCCGTGTGTCCCTTTAACTAAGAAGCTGTGAGGGCGATTCAATGTTGTCTCTAGCAAGTACATTTTCATTAATCAGCATGGGAGTCTATAGGTTAAAAGAGTACTATTTGGTTCGTGCTTTAAGGTAAACAGGATTCACTCTTAAAACCAAATGTCCTTTGTGACAGTGCGACTTCAATCATTATATTCGGAAACATCGTAAGGTATATTCATTTAATTAACCACGACACAAGCAGGAGCTGTTTACATTCACATTTTTTGTTATAAATTTAAATAACATTTATAAGTAAACCAAAGGAACATGCACGCAACAGAGATTATTATTATTATTGTTAGTAAAAGTAGTAGTGATGGCGGCGGCGGCGGCGGTGGTGGTGGTGGTGGTGGGGTGGGGGTAGGAGTAGGAGGAGGAGTTGTAGTAGAAGTAGCAGCAGCGGCAGCAGTAGCAGTAGTAGTAGTAGTAGTAGTAGTAGAAGTAATGGTATAAGTATTAGTATTATTATTATCATTATTATCATCATCATCATCATCATCATCATCATCATCATCATCATCATTAATATTATTATTATTATTATTATTATTATTATTTATTATTATTATTATTATTATTATTATTATTATTATTATTATTATTATTATTATATGTAAACTGTACATATTATTAATAACATAGTGTTTAAACCACTCGCATGCCCTGTACTACTCATATAATCCGTATAAGTCACGTGTTTGAATATAACACATACTTCTATTCTTAGGAAGGGATCCAAGATAAATGAAGACTGTGGCTGTGATCGGAGCCGGGGCCAGTGGACTAGCGGCCATCAAGTGTTGTCTTGACGAGGGATTACAGCCTACGTGCTTCGAGAAAGGAGGTTATATCGGGGGACTGTGGCACTTCACAGAAAAGGTAGCCGATACACACGAAACCTTCGCTCACTTATACCTTATGTTTAAACACAACTCCTATCATAAACCATTTATCATTATACATGATAAAACAACGAGAATCTAGAAATGCAACTAAAACAATGAAATGCATGAGTGAGATCTGCATAACCTGTTTCTTTTTGTTTTTAGTTTCTTTGCAACATTAACATTGATGTGTTTTTGTTTGTTTCATTTTGAAATTTTCGCGCGCTGGAAAATGCACTTTTTATATAGTTTTGCGCGCTTCTAAATACCACTTTTCAGTGAGCATCCATGTCCTTTTTAAATTCTGGGAGATACACTATACTATATAACGTGCACCCTTGAATTTAAAAAACAAAATCCAATGCATATATGTGTACTATTTTGCGATTGCTGTAATAACATTATCAAAATGAACAAAATTGTCTTATTTTCTCGTAAGGTAGAGAATGAAAGAGCATGTGTCATGAGGACGACGGTGACGAATGTCAGCAAGGAGATGATGTGCTATAGTGACTTCCCGCCACCTAAGGAGGCCTCCATATATATGCACAACAAGGAGGTCTTCTCCTACTTCCAGTTGTACGCTGATCAGTTCAACCTTATGGAGCATCTCCAGCTGAATACTGAGGTATGATGAAGACCTTTGTAATGGAAACATAGACTGTATACTGAGCAAAATAAATTTAGCACATAAAATGCATGTCATTTCCATAGACGAAATACAAAGCCGTGTATGTTCGGGTCAATGATAACGTGACATAGATATAACCACTAATAATGCTAAAAAGTTATTTGTAAACAAAGTCGGTGATAAAAGTAAAGCAAATGTGATGGCAACATAATGTTATAATTTATCGAAAATCGTTCTCATTTAAATGGAAAATGGAGGTAATTTTAAAATTAAGAAATTTGGAATATTTTTGTTTGAGAATAACAATCCTTTGTGAACACATTTCAGCGGTTTTAAACAATGACAGAATGGGCAATTCTTGCCAATGCCAAATATTAAATTTGTTCAAACCAATACGTTTGCTTGTTTTATGAAATAAGTTGTTTTTAGTATATGGGAGGTAATTTTGGTACTTCGACTAGAAAATAATAAAATAACACTTTTTTTAAATATCAAATCCTTACCAGCATTTCTAATATTTCAAACATGTATATCAATGTTCATAAGTTAAATATATGTCCCTAAAATGTCGTGCTAAACGTTTTTTGTTCAGTATACATAGGAAACATTGTAGTAATGGAAACCTAGATTATACGTAAGAAAACGTTTAGCAATAGAAATATAGATTATAGAAAACAGTGTAGTAATGGTGAGAAACAATGTAATAATGGAAACCTAGTTTATGCATAGAAAACAGTATACAACTCAGGTAAAAGCAAAATGAGCATGTGTACGCTTACAATTACAAAGCTCTTGCTCAGATTTGTTTATGAATGAAGACACGATAGTCGGCGTGGCATGGTAGACTTGGAAGTTTGGAATCGGAACATAACAAGTTCGAGCCCCACCAGCGCCGCTGGGTTTCATTAGGCAATACAGTCTGGTGCTACACCGGTAGGTCCCGAGTATTGAAGTATGTCCTCCGGGCACGTTTAAAAACCGCAGGACTCTGGTCTCCGACTTCTATGTATTTCTGGAGCGTCTTTAAATATCTATATATTCTATATATTTATTCAAAATACAAAGACCTTTATGTCCATGAGTACACAGGTACAACAAAATACATACATATATATACAACATGGCAACATATAAAGTCTATATTGTCACATATCATTTTTCGTAATACATGTTCTGTTTCAAGTGTTTCAGTTCAAGATTCTTTCTCTTGGGAGAGTAAATATGTGTATATTTATATATACTTCAATATGTTACGCATGATTTTATTGCATATATTTTTTTTAAATGTTTTTACTATACTCAAACCTGTCTCAAATGGTCACTCATGAGAAGGTTCAAAACTGGCCGCTAAAAGCCTGTTGCCACTAACTATATATAATTTCAGTTAAATTTAAGATAAAAATATATGTAAGTTACATTAAATTTAAGATAATAAACGTTAGCTATTAATTATAAGTCCGCTTAAGGCGGGTGTCTGTCCATTATACGTGACCGCTAAAGCAGGTTTAATTGCACATATATATATTTTAAATATAAACAAATTTTAATACTTATGAGTGTTAGTAGCAAACAATGGTTAACAAGAGCTATACTAATAGATCGGTAATACTATGATTGATTGGTAATACTATGATTGATTGGTAATACTATGATTGATTATTATAGATAATAGAATTTCTAAGTCTACATATGCAGATAGTTTTCTTATAGTTGTTCCATTTTACGTTATTAACTGAATGAACTTCGGAATACCTAAGCCAGAAATAGCGATTTATATATTTTTTCCTTAAATCAGTATATAGTGTACATTCTAAAATAAAATGATATTCGTCTTTCAATGTGTTTCAAACGGAACGTGTCCTTTCATTACCTGGTGCTTTATGTGGCTTATGCCCTGACTCTATATGCAACCTATGTGATGACATTCTCAGTTGTGACAAGACCACATGGAATTTTCTTATTAGTAAGGTTTATACGTAAACTCATGGAACAGCGAATATGTGTTAGCCCTAGTCGATTCATGTATACGTGTATTCCAATTTTGTATAAAACTATCGGTTAATCTTTGTTTAAAATATCGTAGGTTAATATGTTAAATATAGGTGTGATCATTATGGTGCTTTTCCTGTGTTATATACGTATAGCACCACGCACTTATAATATAATAATTTCCAGGTATCTTTATATGCGTCAATATGTAAATTGAACTAAACATCTTCAAACAATTGTATTTGGATTTACCAACAAAAGTAAATTTATGGAAACTTTTCTTTTTGTTTTTTTTATAAGCGGACTATTGTATTGTATTCATACACAGGTGTTAACTGTCCGTGAAGCCGACGATTTTGACGAAACCGGAAAGTGGATTGTTACAATAAAAGGCACCAATTCCGAAGAGACCCGACAGTTGACGTTTGATGCCGTTCTCGTGTGTACTGGCCTATATACTTTGCCTAACAGACCGTATATACCAGGCAAGAGCAGTTTCCGTGTTCGGAGGCTGCATATATTTGGATCACATGTTTTCTAGTCGTCATTGTTTGTGTATATACATACTGCTGTTGTTGTCACAAGACTTTGCAACAGGTTGCCAACACACTACACCAATGTTTAAGACTAGACTGTAGACATGGTTGAGAATAGTTTAGGGATCTGGGGAATATTGTCCTTCAAAATATAAATACTTTGGGGGAAACTGGTGAACAATGATCATTATGTCTGCATAATTTCTCCAGTTATACCTGACGTTCCTAACCCTGGATTAACTTAACTCCAGTAACAGGTACATCTACTAGGACGCTCACATGCATAATGGTAGGAACCACTCAAATTGCAGACCATAATAACTGACAATATACAAAGTACTTCAATTTTGCGGTGCAACTAACCAACTGTGCATTTGGTGCAGTTGTTTAGAGCCTCGTCTACTTTTGATTCCCACGTAAGCAAACCAATTTTAAAACCAAATTATATTAAAATATTTCAGAAATATTGCAATAACTCCGTTTGGTTTCTAGCATTATGCATGCTAATATTCTGGTACGCCTACAATTTTACTAAGTATATACTATGCTTCCACTGTCCCATATCAGATTATTGACAACAGTAGTCGTCGATGATCTGTGACAAATATTGCTATCTTTGGGGAATATCTTGGATCATTTTTATACTGTTATAATAGACATTCCTGCATTTATCTAGTCTGTATATTACTGGGTTGATACTCATCACGAACAGAAGATTCACTATTGTGTATTGTCTTTACAGGCTTAGAGAATTTCCAAGGAAAAGTACTTCATTCTCACGATTACAAGGACAGCCGAGGTTGCGAAGGAAATCGGGTGCTGGTGGTTGGTATAGGAAACTCTGCCGCCGATGTGGCTGTTGACCTCAGCATGGTAGCAGATCAGGTATAGCACTTTGTCAACTCTTTATTTCGAAGATATACACCATATGTACACCTTACACATTTACAACCTCTTTCCAGGTTCTTTCCATTATGTACCAGGATATGTAATAACGGCTCAAATGTTTCATTACTTGGAAATAAGGAAAGAATGAAATATCACATAAACTCACATTTTAGTAATTCGAGTTCCTTCGAGTCGCAGAGTGTTTCCCTCTATACGTAAGTATAATGCATAAAGGTGTATTGTCGCAATTATGTACCTTGCAAATTCACAATAAAATGAATTTTCCGTGGTATACTGTTTAATATATGTCTAGCTTCCACTTTACAAACTACTATTTGCAAACAGCCAGGAATGCACTCAGCGAATTCCCGTCTTACTTCTTCGTTCATTTTTCACTTAAGTAGATCGGCGGAGAACCAGGCAGAACTGTTATCAGTACAGATTCAAAGCTATACGCAACATGTTCTCCGATCCCATATATGACGAGGAGTCTGATCCCGTCATACATTTTCTAAAGGTACTACATATCTTAATTAGGTTATTGCAAAAACTACAGTTTTCTTCTGTAACAATGTCAATGTATATATTACTAACTGTCATTTAGACTTGACACTACGTGAAATTTCCAAGAATGTGGTATGACTACTGTTTATAGACAAATTGTTGGTATCCCTATATGCACGAACTGTGTAATACTTGTCACCGATTCATTTTTGTAATGCTATACAATATATACTGAAAGGAAAAAGAAACTACTCACAATAAAAAGTGCACGTAATATTCCAGCTATATGTACAAAAATGGGTTACAACTAATTACAGAAAGGACAACTCTGTCATGTAGTAGAACTTGTAATCAAAGTATATTCCGTTAAACGAAATTCATAAATGTTGAAGTTTCGCTTGAAAAAGTCAAGCCCTTTCAGAAGTGTGTTTAATGGTAAGAGACTGCAACTTTTAAAGCTTAAGTTTGTTCAACTGCTGGAGCCAAATGCGCATTCTGTCGATAATGAAACTTTAAAGGTGTAACCATTGGTGTGTTCGGTGCTGTTTAAACATTCTTTCCGAAAGGACAGGCCTAATGTCGCTCTGTACCATTCGATTAGCAGTAGCATTTGAAACACAATATATAGCGGAATTACCTATAATGCGTTTCTTTTTCATTTCAGTATACTTCATGTTTTGTTTTCACCAGATATTCGGGCAGATATTATTGAAGCCTTTAAGAACACCTCTCGGTATTATTGAATTGAATGTTGCTTAACGGCTCATCAACACAGTATAGGTTATTTGGAGCCTCTCGGTATATGGATGAGATATTGAACATTGAAAACTCTATATTTTCTTCTAAGGTCAATAAAGCAAATATGTAATGTTATTGTTTCTTTTGTCGATGTACATCTCTCGATTAAAATGGAGATATAGTAAGCAAACTTTATGCTTGTCATCTATGATGTTCGCCGAGCAACTTCATCAACACGTGATTATCGTAACGCAAATCTTCTTTAAAAATATTACAGTAATTTTAGAACTATACGACAAGGACTATCTATCATATACTCACTTCTATGGTGACGTGATTTACAAACATCGTAGGATCCTTGGTCATGATCACGTTCATAGAATCGTTATTAAACAACAGGAATTATGAACTCTATCATTTGACCAATTTACAGTTCGCCACTCTGCCTCTTGTTTGATTGTGCAAAGGGTTCACATACTGTCGGCGAAAAGAAAGGTGACGTCTACCTGAAGCCTGACAAGGGTGGTATCGTTTAATGGTTCTCTTCAATAAAGTCTTGTCGTTTCCTTAACGGTTTTGGTATCGTGTTGCTCTAGCTTCTGTCAAGTCATTGAGTATTTCCTTTCTTGCTTTCTAGATTTTATTTTTTATATATATTCATATATACATGATCATTTTTGAGTTTAACTCATACCACTTACTAGTATTAGCTGACGGGGATTTCTAATAAACGGTCCTGTTTAATTGGTTGACAATAGGGTAAAAAAGGAGGTATGGGGATCCTAGAACATGGGTTAAACCGCCAACGGTATTTTTTCTACTGACCGTTCCAAGGCAGTAACCCTTTTATGTTTGTTGTGTCGCATAGTTTGCATCTGTTTATCCTTGTAATTGTTGTTTCTTTTGAATGCGTGATTTTGGTTGATTTTGTTCTGTGAGTTCCACATTTCCTGTTCGAATTGTGCACATACTTTTATAAAGGCGTCTAAGTGTTCTGATTGTGGAACTTAACATGGTTTTGGAATAAGGTATAAAACTTGGTGTCCAGAAAGGGAAATCCAGTAGTGTAGATGAAACTTGGTCCATTACCTAAGATGGTGTAGGGGTCTGTGCACTTAGCATGGTTGCGGTTCAGGTATATTACTGAATCAATTTACTAATTTTAAAGGTGTCACAAGTTGGTCTTTCTTTTTTTGTATTACAGGTATTCCTTAGTACGCGTAGCGGCGCCTGGGTGTTGGGTCGCCTTTTCGATAATGGTAACCCATTAGACATGAGTGTTTTAACTCGCTCTATCAGATATCTTCTTTCGACATTTCCTAAAATATTCGACAAAATCGGGATCAATCGGCTCAACAAAAAATTAGATCATCAACGATATGGACTTCTTCCAAAACTCCCTCCAACAAAAGATGTGGGATTAGTAAACGACGATCTCCCGGTGCGTTTATTGACCGGTTCAGTGAAAATTAGACCTGACCTCAAATGCTTTACGAAGGATGGTGTTGAATTTACAGACGGAACTGCTGAAACGATCGATACCGTTGTTTTTGGTACTGGGTACACTACTGGATTTCCTTTTCTGGACAACAGTGTGATCCGCGAGGACAAATCGTTTTTGTACAAGGCGATGTTTCCCCCGGATCGTAGAAGACACACACTGGCAATGATTGGATGCGTCCGTGCACGCGGGCCTGCAGTCCCTATTGTTGAAATGCAATGTAGACTTGCGACGAGGATTTTTAAGGTACGTCATTTTTAAATGTTCGTTGAATAAAGTTATGATGGACCGGCTACAGATTTAAAAGTATTACAGGTTCAAGGCAAGCTTGAGTTTTTTTTTTTTTTAACCTTAATGAGTAAGAAAGAAATCATCTTGTCACGTTTTTTCAAGAACGTTAAAGCCGATAGTATTGTTAAATTAATGTGTGTGTTTTTTCAATACAGCGTGATTGCGTAGACGGCAATAACCGACATATAAAACTGTTAAGATTTTACATAATTTAGTCTTTCTTAAAAGGGAAAATGGATATAAACAGAAATGAGTCATGTTTTCTCAAAACTAGCGTAAATTTTAGGAAAAACGTTTACAGATGTAACGTCATTTTATTGGATAGAATAAGAATACGAACATTAACAGATGACGACACTTTCATAGGCATTTGGTGGTGGTTACATAATTTTTCTAATTACGTTATATATATATATATATATATATATATATATATATATATATATCTTTACAGCAACATTTAAGTGTATCGTTTGCTTATTCTCTGGATGTGGACTTCATTGTCAGAAAATTCCTTTTGATGGGATGCACTTTTATTTGCACAGTCTTGTCGAGCTGGATACAGGATAATAGCAAGGTTGTGTACATATAAAATCGATTTAAATTAACCAGTAGGTCATATGCCTACTGACCGTTTCAAGTTGGTAACACTGTCTTCACAACCCTTTATGTTGTCCGTTATCCCTTTATTGTCATTTTCATCGTATATATGTTGTTTCTTTTCTCTTAGTTTGTTGTATAGTGCGAACCTATGGTGCCGTTGCGTTTGGGTGCAATAGGTTCTATAGGATCATTTTTGTCATTTTTTTTCTATTTTATTTTCTTTTTCACCAAAATTGTTTATACTTCATGTTCTAAATTATTTAAGGGCCTCCTTAAGTTGCCGAATAGAGGAGAGATGTGGAAAAGCATTAACAGACGGATTGCCAACAACGCCGTGAAACGTGTGTCGCCGTCAAGTCGTGTTGTTCAAATCGACTACATTTCCTTCATGGATGAACTAGCGTCAATGGTCGGTTGTAAACCAAATCTAGGTATATATCCGTGACGTGCCTTGGATAGTTTTGCATTATTACCGGTAAAGCTGGAGGGGAACTTTGAGATTGTCATTCCGTTGTGTGCGTCCGCCTGTCCGTCCGTCTGTCACGCATTGGTTTCAACTCATTTTAAAGACAACCGTTTATATTTTAGATCACATTTATTGTAAATATGTCTAGTATCAAGATTTAGGCTGAGTTTATGTTCAAATTCTACAAAATACGTTATGGACCTTTATACTTTCAACTATGTGAGGGAAATGGTTTCCGTTCATTTTAAATAAAGAAAACCGAGGTTACACATTTTCAATAACTCTGACATTATTTCGGCAAATGTTTACCTTGTTTTTATATAAAACTTTAACCTAGCTCATAACTTGGCAAAATATTGCCCTATGGTCATGAAAATTAATATAGTTCTTCCTTATCTGTTTTTCAATGCGATTGACATATGACTCCTTGAATTTTATTTCGGTATATACCCGTTTTCGAAAAACTTCAACCTGCAAACTAACCGTGCCCATAACTTGTCACTTTGTCTCTATTGTAATAAACTTTCATACATTTTTTTATCAGTTATTCAATGTGTCGACACTGACATGTCCAATATCAATAAAACTTTAACGTGTGCCTTAACGTAGCTCATAACTTTGCAAAGTATTGACCTAAGGCCATAAAACTTTATACAGTTCTTCCTTATCAATTATTAAATGCAGAGTTATGCACGTATTCTTAAAGCTTTGACAATTTAGAAGTCGTTTCTGCTTGTAGACAAATATTGCTCAACAAGAAACCTCATTCCTGTTAGTATTCGGGTCGCCTGTTTGAGCTAAACCTTTTTTTCCGACACAATTTAGATAGCATCGAAATTATGAAACAAAACATCCATTTATCGGTAAAGAATATGTATTGTAAACTGAGCAAAATAAATTTAGCACATAAAATGCATGTCATTGATACAAAGCCGTGTGTGTTCGGGGTCAGTGATAAAGTAACATAGATATGACCAAAAATAATGCTACAAAATCATTTGTCAACAAAGTCGGTGATAAAAATAAATCATATATGATAGGAACATAATGTTATAGGTTATCGAAAATTGATCTCATTTCAATGAAAATGGATAATAAAAGTACGAAATACGGAATGTTTTTTTTGCTTGAGAATAACAATCGTTTGTGAACACATTTCAGCGTTTTTTAAACAATTACAGCCTGAATGGGCAGTTCTTGTCAATGCCAAAAACACCACATTTGTTCAAAGCAATACGCTTGTAGAATAAAGTCACGTGTTTTTAGTATACGGGAGATAATTCTGATAATTCGTTTAGAAAATAATAAAATAGCACACTTATTTGAAAACCACATCCTTAACTAGCAGTTCTAATATCTTCAAACAATTTTATCAATATTTATATGTTTAATCTATGTCCCTGAAAGGTCGTGCTTAACTTTTTTTGTTTAGTTTATATCAAAACATTATATTGATAGAGCCTTTTCCAAGAGAAAAAGATGTTTGCATGTCAGCCGAAATCCGGTGCAGCGTCTGCAGTTATATTTATTTTGTAGGGACTCTACTAACCACCGACTGGCGTTTAGCGCGTACGTGTATGTTTGGACCTTGTTCACCATATCAGTACCGTCTGATGGGTCCTGGGTCCTGGACTGGAGCCAGACAAGCCATACTGACACAGTGGGATCGGACCTACTACCCGTTGTGCTCGGGACGCTCGGTTCCTCAGGCGCCAAAAGAACAACACAGTGGATATAAAACGTTTATATGTATTTCAATATTGGCGATATTCCTGTATTTCACTTGGCGATTATGAAACAAAATCGGATTACACAAAGATACAAATGCCAGATAAAATAAATAAGTGTGTGCGTGCATACGTACGTGCGTGTGTGATTGAACGTTTTATAATCCCTTCGCCAAGTGGATAATTGCTCAAGGTCCGGCAACTTAAAGTGTGAACATTAAAGTGTAACCATTGAAGTTTGAACTGTAACTGAAGCCATAATTTCCATTAATTATGTATAAACATATATAAACAGAATTAAATTCATTTAACAAAGAATTGTTTGAAACTGTGTATTCTTTGGTGTATAAGAAGTATAACATAAAAAGTAGGAAAAATGTTTTGTTACAGGTATAAATAACTTGAAGAATAAAGTGGTTTGATTTGATTTAAACATATTTTATTGCCGTATAAATATGCAAATGGGTCGGGCCACAACTTCTATCAACATTATTTGCCTTCTGTTAGTATAATTGTCTATGAAGGACCGTAACAGTGAAATGTTAGTGTTGTTATTCTGCGGTCAATCAAACGTATATTTTTTCAAATGCAATCACACTATGCAGAAATGAATTTCCTGTCCAACAATACCGTTCTTCCTACGATCCCGTGTAAATTCGCCATCTGAGTTCAAAGTCATCAAAGTGCAAATTCAATTTTTAAAATTGAATTTTCAATTTTACAGAAATGTACATGGCTAAAAACCTTCTTTTTTTTTGAAAGTATTAAAAACAAACTAAAGATAAATACGTATGCTAATATACTTTTGTTCGTTGTTGTGAAATGTAATTGCGATAGATGAGGAAAGGCGTAAGCTGTATGAAAGTTATGAAGGAAGAAGATGAGGTAGTAAACAAGTTGCCAATACAGTGAGTTAGAACAGTATTTACCTTTTGAAAATGATTTGTTAGAATGTGTTTGGTCTTGCTAATGTAAGTCTGAAAGGCATCATAAACATTAATTCGTTTTCCCCTACCAAAGAGCAAAGTGTTCACTTTTAATAGACGAGTAAATTGATACAGGACATGTCGTTGGTTTTGAAGTATATTACACCTAATCAAAGTACTGCGTAATGAATGGCGAAAACATTAGTAAGCCAATGGTTTTGAGCTGATCCTCTAGTTAAGATTAAAGATTGTATGAATTTTAGCCGAGGCGTCCTTATCCACTGAGCAAGAGGCCGCTGAATACTCACCTGAAGTTCATGATTAAGGGTTGTAGGAAGTGGCAATTTATTGTTTGTGATTGTTTGTTAAAATCTAAAAAAAAATAGTAGTCGCCATTTTGAATTTCTGGTCGAAGTGATTTTTACTTAGGACCAGCTAAACATCAAGATCAACATTCCTGTAAAGTGTCATGCAAATCCTTCGAATTTTCAGAGTAATCGC
Source organism: Cyrtodaria siliqua (assembly GCA_037043455.1). Lineage (NCBI taxonomy): Eukaryota > Metazoa > Mollusca > Bivalvia > Adapedonta > Hiatellidae > Cyrtodaria > Cyrtodaria siliqua. The sequence goes on along the minus strand of JAWPHD010000714.1, from coordinate 209,572 downwards.
CACAAGTTTTTCCTACATAACTCGTAAGCAAAAATGGTTGCTGGTGGCAATGTTTGATATGGAATCGAAATGAATTTTGTGTAGGACCAACTACATGGCATGCCAGTCATTTTAGTAAAGGTTTCAGAGCAATATTACTTTTGGTTTTTGAGAAGTAGTCACCACACACTTATATTGTATAAAATATATTTGTAGCTGTGGCAGCCGTCTTGATTTTCCGTACGGCCTGTTTTTTCACGGACCAACGAGACAACAAGAGCAACATTCTTGTAAAGTTTCATGGAAATCCATGAAGTTGTTTCAGAGGAGTAGTCATCTCAAGTTTTTTCTATATAACTCTATATAAACAAAGATGGGCGCTGGATGCCATGTTATAAGATCGAATTAAAATTAATTTTGGTTAGGACCAACTACATGGCATGCCAGTCACTACATGGCATGCCCGTCATTTTGGTAAAATGTTCCAAATCAATAACACTTATGGTTTTTGGGAAGTGGCCGGCAAGAAATTGTATTAGTAAAACCTATTTTAAGCCCTGGCGGCCGTCTTGAATTTCCGGCTGACATGTATTACTAGACATCAAGAGCAACATTTCTTTGAAGTTTCATGAACAATCTGTCAAGTAGTTTCAGAGGAGTTGTCGCCACAACAGTGCTCCAAGAAAATTAAAATTGGAAATAGTCCTATTGCCCTGACTGAAAAGTCACTTGCCCTGATATTTTTAACTTGCCCCGAAATTGTTATAACCAACGAATATTTGCCAGTACATATTTTTTGTCGATATTGAAAAGTTCGCTTTTTCACTTTGTTTTGTTTATAATTAATTAATAATACACATGTGATAAGAATCAAACAATAAGGTTCTATTTTCTTTTTTTTTCCTTTTATTTATCCAGTGCATCATATAACAGAAACAATATTATTTCTTTTTTTAGGATAGCGCCGCAAATCACGTCAAAAACCGTACCGGATCCCGCAAATTAGACCATCCAAAACAGGTGCGCGTTCCCGGTGTTATTTAATGTTTTCCCATTGTGTCCGCCAGGTTCGCTGCGCCTATCGTCAGTTGTGACGTAGCCGGTGTATGTATAGAATGATGTTTTCCTACTGAGCAATAGTCTTGATCATCTTCGACGCTTGATTGTTAAAATACAAACATTACAAACGTCGCAAAAATCTAGACAATTCGTCGGACTGAGATACTGCGTTCAGTAAAATGGTCCGGTCTTAAAATATTTGGTAACATCCGCATGGTGCGCTAAAACGATGTATCCGGTCTATGAGTGATAGCATATTTTCGCCAATAAATGAAATGTTCGGTATCTTGTGTTTCATACCCACAATCGTAACTTGGTGACAGTCTTAGGGGATTTATATAAAGATCGTTAGTAAGATTGCAGCATGAATAGCGAAATCGTGCATGTAAAACGGCAAGTGTTCGTGAGCCATGTAACAGGTAAATAGGAACTTTAGGACAGACGAATACAGATCTTAGAAGTTTTCTTTTAAAACCTGTAAGCGATTCGGAGTTTTTGATTTCGGTTGGTAGATCGTCCCACATAGTAATAGCGGATGGAATAAATGATTTGGAAAATATTTCCGTTCGTCTTGCTATGGTCTCGTAGTTGTTACTTAAAATCATTTGATGAATAGTTTGTTGGTTTTATTATGCCATACGCGGAGGGATTCACCACTTGGTACTATAACGGAGGGACTATAATCCTTAGAAATACATATAATTAAATCAAGAATTTTGGAAACATAGTAAGAGGAGTAGGATGCACGTTTCAGGTGAAAAATATGGAAACAGAGTAAGTTCTTGTTAACACCTCTTAAGTGTAACATGCACGGTTCGTAAATAATACAACATTGATAAAAAATACAATGTAAAAATGCACTGATAACTTAAAATACGGATAGCAAATGTAGTAAAAAATACCACAGCATATCATAAACGAGTATGAGAGTGAACCTTTGGAAACGGCCGAACAATAACATGACAAGTGTACACTTCTGCAAGGCAAACTATGCTTTTATTAATTGTCAAGAGAAGTGAGTACTATTGTTACTATAAACTTCCAACAACATTTGCCAAATTGCAATATCGTAACTCTAACCTACTTTTTAAAATATAAAAGTGACGTGGTGATGTGATTTACAAACTTCGTAAGATCCTTGATCATGATCAATTTCATACAGTATTTATCAACATTGTATGAAAGTAAGTCAGAAGAGGATATGATCTTAGATTCTTGCAGACCCTTATATCGGGCAGCTCATTTGTGTGTTTAGTGGCTAACCCGTGTGCAGCTCGCCTCTATGTTTTCCTCTTTGATTGTTCGATGATCCGATATATTGTAGACCATCTGACGTCAACCCAAATGTTTTAAAGGTAACGTTTAATGAGTGTCTTCAAGCTGATCTTGTCGTACTTTTAACGGTTTATTCTCTTGTTGCGCGAGCTTCTGCCAAGTCATTGAGAAACCTACTGTGTGGCTTTCTACGTTGTTGCTTTTTTATATTCAGATATACTGGATCCTCTTTATGTGTACTTATTTCGTCTATTAAATGTGAATGGCCACCCTTTTTGAAGTATTACCAATTAAGAAATTTAACTCTTAAACACCATATGAACATTTCTTGATAGTCCCGCGGAGAGAAACCGGTTCTAAGTTGTATGTAAAAATAAGTATTATGTGTATGACGTAGATACTACTTTTACCACTGCTTGACTGCACGGGGAAATGAGATAAATCTGAATTGTATAGCCGCACAACTATTGCCAGATTACTGATAAATACATTTACCTGTGGATTAATTTACCCGTTCAAAGTATACTGTGTTGATGAGCCGTTAAACAACATTTAATTCAAAGTTTTTTACGTCATTAAATAAAATATTATTCTCGCTTTTCTCAGATAGTGCAATATGTGAATTGTAAATATCTATTATTGTGTATTGATTTCGATTTAAATAAACATAAACAAGTTCATGAAACAAAACATAGCCGGAGAACTTTAAATAAACATAAACAAGTCCATGAAACAAAACATGGCCAGAGAACTTTAACTAAACATAAACATGTTCATGAAACAAAATGTGACCGGGGAACTTCAATGGCGCCTAGTGTGGTGGAGGATATAGCATAGCGGGGATTTCATTACGCTGTCTTTTGGATAAGAGTGAGGTATGTTGACTCTAGAACCTAGTTTAAAACCCCAGAAGCCAGTTTTACAGGCGGTACCCCTGTTGTTTACACTCGTATGTGTGTGGTGTAGCATACTTTTCTTCTATGTATCCCCATAAGTCGTTGTTTGTTTTGAATGCGTGTTTTCTGTTGTCTGTGCATTCTCGCCCTCGATCGATACTAGTATCATCTCTCGTGTTTGGCGCTTGGAATTATGGGGGAAAAAGTAGTCCGGTCTGGTGATTTGCATATATAGCTAGGGACCAAAACCCAGGTTTTAGGACCCAATATAGACACCCCGGACAAAAGCACCAAACTTTCCTCAAATGTGTGTTTTATATTTCTATGTATTTTTAAAAGGGTCCTCAAAGGTTCGTGAATCCCTAAATGTATTAGGATTATATGCACACCGAATAACCGCACCGCGGATGAAGTCCTGAAAAATCAGGAGGGCACTGCCGATAATCAGTGATGAATTTGAAAAATTCGAAATGACGTCAGTATGTTGTCTGTGTTCGGTGTATGCTACATTTCCTGCTCCACTTTTGTATCTGCTTTTATATAATAATTGCAGAAAAAAATGTGTGAATCTGAAATTGAAGAAATGTTAACTGATATATAGAATGCTCATATCGTTTATAGTTTATGGAAATTAATGCAAGCGAAGCGAAACGGAGAATTTATTGCGTCTCCGTGGTCGAGCGGTTAACGACGTTGCGTTGTAAACCTTCTTGCCTCTCACCGATGCGAGTTCGAATCCTAGTGGAAGCCCGACGTGTAAGTGAGTAAGTGTCGATTCTTACGGATGGCGTGATGTGTACAGTGCTGGTTCTACCCAGGAAAAGTGGGTGGTCTGCCTACATTACAAAAAAAAATCGACCGTCATAATTATATAACCTTACATGTGTCGAAAATGACGTAAAACTCCATACAAACAAACAAACAAACATGTATTCCGTATATCCAGAATATGTCTGACCAATTCAATTCCCGACCCCCCACCCCCATAAGTCAGGAATTTCCCTCTTTATCAACTTATAGGTTATTAAGAGTGTTATTGAGATAGCCCTCTTTATCAACTTATAGATTATTAAGAGTGTTATTGGGATAGCCCTCTTTATCAACTTATAGATTATTAAGAGTGTTATTTGGATATATGCAAGAGTTTGATTCTTTTGCGTATTAATATTGTACGACTTTAGGAGAGCAATATTTATCCGTGGAAGAACGAGCACATATATCCCAATACAAATATATTAACCTGTTATTGCAAAAAATTCCAACAAAAAAATAAGTCCTAGCATTTTATTTTCATCAACAACTTTTTTTTTTAATAGAAACAATCATATGTTCGTAACATCTTGGGAATATTCCACTGAGAAATCATCATACTACGAGATGTTTTTATCACGTGAGATACTTCCTGTGACGAATATACATGGAACTGTACATTGCACCAATCCCAGACGAGTATACAAAAGTAGTTCCACGTACATTACACACCCAATATGGCTTTACATCACGTCGGATATTGTGGAAGTGGGCGTGTCTAACTGTCGCGCGAACTGGTTATATCCGGTAGTGTCATATGTTATCAATGGTATCATGACCATTAAGTTGTTCTTTCTGTTGTAGTTACGAGCCGTGTTTAAACTGAAATATATCTATACAGTATATCGCATCTTGGGAATTTATCACTAATACTACCCCTATTATTGGTAAATGAAATATGCATGGAAGGATTGAATTCGATATTGAGATATGAAACACATAGGACAGTTTAATGTTTAAAGGGAATGTAGCGACACAGCCAAACCATCTTTATTATTGAGAGTTCTGAAATACTTGAATAAGGGTGAAAGAATTATCAAAATCGGATGATCATTTTAAGTTTCTGTTGAAACGGACCTGGAAGCGGCCATTATGAGAGCTATGACATCACGGTTCTAAATGACCATATATGGAATATTTATAAATATGAACATTTACTGATTTATATGGAAAAAATGACAGCAACTGTATGAAAAATATGTAATACTTAATGGCAATAATGCTTTATATGGCCAATTTTTTTTTTCATTTGCAGTGATTTTCTTCGTTTTAAATGATATTTATCAATATTCCATATATGGTAATATGGAACTATGATGTCATAGTTCTAAAAATGGCGGCTCCCATATTCGTTTAGAACAGCCTTTAAATGGTCATATCTTTTTTGTTTATCATCCGATTTTGATAATTCTTTCACCTTTTTCCAAGTTTTTCAGAACTCTCAATAACAGAGCTTGTTTGGCTGTGTCGCTACTTTCCCTTTAAACAACTCCCCTCATGGATCACTCATCGGTGAAATATCAAAATATGAATGCGTATATCTTCAATTCTTAAGTACAAAACAGCTTCGAAACAATAGTCATATTAAAAGGTAAATAAATTTGTGATTGCCCTCGAATTAACAAATGTACTCAACGGGATGGCGATTTGTGATTCAAAATGGCTATACACGTATGTCCAGACACTATCAAATAATCAGCATCGTTAAGGTTATTTGGAGTAAAAAAAGTCAACACAAAACGATTTTATATATGGAGAAGTCTATGTTATGTCATCGTCATTTTAATATTATCAAATACTGGGTTAAAATATTACAAAATACTTAAAATAAATATGTAAAACAAATATATGTTTCGATGTTAAATGATATAAATGCTCAACCCAACATAAACAATTGGACATCTTTAATTAGAGATGTATTATGCATTATGGGTTTCAATGATGCGTGGTTAGCCCAAACGGTGAGTAATCCTAAATTGTTTTTGTATGTTGTTAAACAGAGATTACATGACAACTTTATCCAAACTTCGAATAGTAGACTAGCTGATTCAAGCAGAGCACGATTTTATAACTGTACATGTGTTTTCATATCAGGTTTCAACCTTATCTTAATATTTGTAATATATCAAAATGTATTAGTGCCATGACACCATGACAAAATTATCCTCGCACAGACTAGAAATAGAAGTAGGACGTTGGAATAAACCTGTTTTCCTGACAGGAATTCCTGTCAATGGGAGAAAATGCAAACTTTGTAATATCCTAGAAGACGTACTTAATTTTTTGTTAGAATGTCCTGTATACTCGGAGTTTAGAAAACAATATATAATTTGTTTTTTACTATAATCAGTTCAGTTCAGTTTTTTATTCAGGCTCAAACATATATACATGTTCATCGCCAATACATTTGGCGGCAACAGTTACACACATATACTATGAGAAGAGAATGATAACAGGTATGAGTAATTAAACGGTTTTTGACAGATTATAATATATACATATAGTTCCATTAGTAATAAAGATACATTCACATAATTCATATAATGGCAACTACAGTAATGACATACTTCTGAATAATTACGTATTATGCATATTTCTTAATAATATAGTAAAAACAATAGATAAACGTAATTAATTTAATGTTAAGTACAGTAGTACTATACTATAAATAGGTCCTTATGTAAATATTTAAATAAAATAATAAACTATTCCTTTTAAAAACATTACATCATTCGCATAATGGTGTTTCTTCAAAACAGATGCAAATATATATATTTTTCACACACAGAAACTATTTCGGTTTACTGCTCATCTGTTTTTGTATTTGGCCTTATTCGTATAATAGACCAAATATGCAGCAACTTATTTTGTTAATTAACTCAGAATGTCGAAAAGAAATTAGAAACGTGGCTATTTTTGTTTACAAGTCTTTAATAATCGAAACGAAAGTTTGTTTGCAAATAATTTATTTAATTCACAAACTTGTCTGTTGGTAGTAACTACGTGTTTAGATAAAGCAAATCTAACCCGTATATTGTGTACAACTATAGTGGCTAAAAGCTATCTCCACACAAATGAAAGGAATTATTATTAAACATATTGTATGTTAGTTGTGAATAATGTATATGTTGACTGTCAGTTATACGTTTTGTAAAAATGTATATACTCATGGGCTGTTTGCCTAATGTGATTTTGATAACAAACTTGTTCTAAAAAAACTTCATAAACAAACATCTCCATCTCACTTTCCTATGCGCATGCGCAATGATATCGCTGCCTCCATAATATCATAAAGCAGCCACGTTATTCTGTAGAAACCACGCATTCCGATTTTCTAAAAAAAATGATAAGACAAAAATTAATAATTCTGATTGATTCTCAAGTGAATAAAAAAACTGATGAATAAATTATGTTTAGAAACTATCATTAGCCTACACTTGACTGCTTAATGTCACAGTTCGGGGATTATAAATGCGCTAAAAAAAATTGTTCGTCATGAACCTCCACATCAAAGGGCATGTATAGAGATAATTGCTAAATATAATTAATATTAATTGGTACTCGTACGTATTTGGAAACTATTGAAGCTCATACAGAGTAGAATCCACCAATTTAAAGTTGTTTGGTGACAGATGGTTAATATTTAATCGGATTGCCTTTCAGTGTCTTGATCTTCTGTCCTTGATAGCTAGTAGGAACCTCAATATGCTTTGACAAATATATCTAACAGAAGCTGAAAACGTAGAATTGAAATCCGTCTATGTTCAATTATTTGGGTAAAAATTAATCAAATATAAAACATTTGTTTCGCTGCAATCAATCAAACAATGCATTTATTAACACTGTGTGGTTTTACAATTGCTATGACTTTATGGTGGTATATATACTACATCAAAGCAAGAAGTCCATCCATGTACACAGGTGGTAAACGGTGTACGCGCGTTATTTACAAGGAATGACACCACACAGGAACTGGTCACTTTTAATTGTTGCCTTCTATTATTATAATTGTCTATAAAGGACTTTAATGGGAAATTTTGGAAAATGCTGGTGTTCTTTTTCAGAGGTCAAGCAGACGTTCGAAACAATCTCAGTTACATGCACACTATATACTAACATGTGCAGAAATAAATTTCCTATCCAACAATACCTTTCTTCCTACGATCCCTTGTAAATTCGCTGAGATATCCGAGTTCAAAGTCACCAAAGTGCAATTTCAGGCTACTCGTCGTTTGTTTATGTCCCCTATGTAAACAAATGAAATTTACCGAAAATCAGGTGTCCGTTAATTCCGTTAATTTCGGCGCAGTATTCCAGCTTCAAATCACAACCAATTCACTAAAGTAAAGCATCGATACGTAAATAAATCCATATTTTATCAGTTTGCATAGTCCGTATCACGAGAAAGTCACACAACAACGAGTATTTCGCCACTTGTTATCGGCACTAGCAGACTTTACAAATGAAACCGCCATTTTCAAATGAATTACGGGGCCGAATGACGTCATAATGCGAACCTAACAGCTATGGTAAAAAAAATACTTTTTAAAATTATTCTTGAATATATTATTAAATACGCTTGTGCTTATCCATAACACTATTATTGATTATAATAGTGTTATGGATAAGCACTTACGTATTTTCTAATATATTCAAGAATAATATTAAAAAGTAAAAATACTTACCATAGCTGTTGGATTCGCATTATGACGTCATTCGGCCCCGTAATTCATTTGAAAATGGCGGTTTCATTTGTAAAGTCTGCTAGTGCCGATAACAAGTGGCGAAATACTCGTTGTTGTGTGACTTTCTCGTGATACGGACTATGCAAACTGATAAAATATGGATTTATTTACGTATCGATGCTTTACTTTAGTGAATTGGTTGTGATTTGAAGCTGGAATACTGCGCCGAAATTAACGGAATTAACGGACACCTGATTTTCGGTAAATTTCATTTGTTTACATAGGGGACATAAACAAACGAAGAGTAGCCTGAAATTGCACTTTGGTGACTTTGAACTCGGATATCTCAGCGAATTTACAAGGGATCGTAGGAAGAAAGGTATTGTTGGATAGGAAATTTATTTCTGCACATGTTAGTATATAGTGTGCATGTAACTGAGATTGTTTCGAACGTCTGCTTGACCTCTGAAAAAGAACACCAGCATTTTCCAAAATTTCCCATTAAAGTCCTTTATAGACAATTATAATAATAGAAGGCAAAAATTAAAAGTGACCAGTTCCTGTGTGACACCAGCTTGATAGAAGTCTGACGTTTTATAAACAAATTGAACTACTAAGTTGTTTCGGATGTCCCTAAATGTGGTTTATTTTAATACAAGCAGACATCTTGGACGGCAAAACAAATGTTGATTAACTTCTAATCAACACATTATTAGATTGTATTGAGAATCCGGGAACCAGCCCTTCTCTTACTGACAAATATAGTCCAATGGTTGTTTAACGTGTTTATATCATAGACTCCGTTACACGGGGCGCAGGGTTTACATCACAATCCGACGGACAAGGGTGGCTAAAGGATTACGTCTTGCCCAAGAACTCACCGACAAAACTCAGTGACGCCGGTGTAGCTCGAACCATAGTGTTGAATATGTCTATCCACTGGCTCGAACCATAGTGATGAATATGTCTATCCACTGGCTCGAACCATAGTGATGAATATGTCTATCCACTGGCTCGAACCATAGTGATGAATATGTCTATGCACTGGGCTACGCCAGTCCCTTATGAACATTATGACCAAGTTTCATTTATAGCATGAAAACACACTATTAACTCCATATGTTTATGCTGTCGGACTATTCGCAGACCATTTGGAATAAAACTGCTGAACCCATATTTTCTATATTTTAAGTATTGTATCTTGATACATTCTCTTACCAAAGATATATGATTCTGGCGACTATTTGCTTCAACTCTGCGGCAGACAAGTTTGTGGCGAAGTTGCAGTACACTTTTACCATGCAAATGAGGTCTGCGGCAAAATTGCAGCAAACAAATATGCAAATGAGGTTCTGGTGATGTTCTGGCGATGTTTGCTTAGTAAAAGCAACTTTGCATCAAACTTAATTTGCATAACACTTTTAGCTGTAATCTTCTGGCGATGCTTGGCGATGTTTGCTGCCACTTTGCCGCAGACCTCATTGACATAAATAAAAGTGTGCGGCAACTTTGCAACAAACTTCATTTGCATAAAATGTTTCTCTGCAATGTTCTGGCGATGCTTGTGTGATGTTGCTGCAAAGTTGCTGCAAACTTTTTCAAAATAAATAATGGAATGAAATTATGAAATCGAACAATGTTGCGCCGTTTTTATCACTATTAAACAAATTTAAATAAATCGACACAATTTACATAAATCTCACTTTCCACATTACTTCCATTTTCATGGCGATGTCGAGCGCTGCCATTTCTGCATTATCGAACATCATCTCTAACTGTAGCAGTCTAATAGGTACTATCTTAGAATCAGCACCAGACCCTAGACAGACCCACAAACGTAAATATACACATTTACCGATTTAGGTTATGGGTCCTATGGTCTAGGGCTGATTCCGAAAGTTCCAGGCGACTGTTACCTAGCTAAGCAATTACGGTTTCTGAAGATGAAAACCGTGGCCTTGCTATTTTCAGACATATAAAAATAAAACAGTTAATATAAACTTGCAATTACAAAACACTTATTTATTTTACATCGATTGTAACCAGAGCTCTATGAACTTATTTTAACCTTTCTCAAAGTCTTCCTGGGTAGAACCAGTACTAAGCAAGTGCAGATAAAGTGTCTTGCTCAGGGACACAACACATTTCGATACTAGGTCCAACGCTGTACCACTAGACCACAGGTGTTGAACAATTCCTCTTCAGAATATTCACTCAAGCTACACTCATTCAAATCCATTGTTTTAAATTTGTTACAATTTCATTGAAAAATAGTACACATGACACACACTATAGCTACATGATAACTGACTATATTTATGCAAAAAAAAAACACAATTTCATAAACACATGTGTTTCTTAACCTCTACAAAATGCATGATACTGCATCAGATCAAAGGAATTTGAATAATACCTGGTAATAATAATTAACAATGACTTACTATTAAACTGACTTGTCATCACGGTCATGTTAATGTAAATTAATACTGATATTTTTCACATTATTTTTGCAGCATGATATGTGTATACATAGAAGAAAGAAGAAAATGCTTTATTCAACTCGTAATAGGTCTAGTAGGGTCGAGGCAATCCCCACATAAACTTTACAATCATTTCAATAATTTACAATAAGTCATAATGACTCATGAGCAAATGTTTTAAATAGTAAATTGTATAATAACATGTATGGAAAATTTTCAATGGCGGAAATCAGTGTAACTATAAATTTAACAATTTGTAACTAACACAATAGTCTATAGAATACCACTCACATATGGATGTGTTCTTTATCCAATATGTTATCCTATTATATGTATAGTACTTGATATCAGACTGCACTTGGGACACACTTTTAATTGTTCTGGTTTTAATTATTTAAGATGGGTTACAAATAAAACAAAATGTTACTAGTTTATATTTATTGGAATAAGCTGGCCATGGCTTCAACAATATATAGTGTAATATAAAATGTGTAGTTAATCAAATTGGAACATTTCAGGTAATTCCAAGGTTCATAGTCCAAACTAAGTTTAAAAGTGTAAACCCTGGGAACAGATGTTCACAAAGACAAGTCTTAACAATTAAAAACTTCTTGCACAGAAAAAAACAAAGTTCTTAGAATATTTTAACTACACTATGCTGTGTCCGCGAAATACCGCGACACAAAGTTCATAGATGCTTTTAAAGTTCTTCGCGTTCCGATACCACAACGTCTTGCACCGTCAATATTAGTGTTTGAAAACTTCGTGTAGGTGTATCCCCAAAGATTGCACCAATGTGGACCATCGCAAACGAGATCCGGATGAAGCCATGACGACGACGACAGACCACTAGGCATCTCATCTCCTCATGCATCGATACCACAACGTCTTGCACCGTCAATAGTAGTATTTGAAAACTTCTTGTAGCTGTATCCCCAAAGATTGAACCAATGTATACCACCGCAAACGAGATTCGGATGGAGCCATGACGACGACGGCATCTCATCTCCTCATGCTTTTCTCTGAAATATATACACGACAAGCCAAAGACACTGGTACCAAATGCAATATAAACAACAAACACAGGACAGGGTGGGTGGGTTAGTTTGGAGATAACAATTAAATACCGATTTTTAGAACACAAAAACAGATCGATACTGACCAAATGGCGTTCACTGCAAAGAGGTGTATGCGTTAGAATTACACCTTCATAATAACCTCTGATTTCCACCCCATGAAATAATTAGTATTTGTTCCCTAGTAGAACAAATCCCATTATTTAAGATGTGTTACAAATAAAACAAAATATTACTAGTTTATATTTATTGGAATAAGCTGGCCATGGCTTCAACAATATATAGTGTAAAATAAAATGTGTAGTTAATCAAATTGGAACATTTCAGGTAATACCAATGTTCATAGTCCAAACTAAGTTTAAAAGTGTAAACCCTGGGAACAGATGTTCACAAAGACAAGTCTTACAATTAAAAACATCTTGCATAGAAAATAACAAAGTTCTTAGAATACTGTACAGTGTAAACCCTGGGAACAGATGTCCACAAAGACAAGTCTTAAAATTAAAAACTTCTTGCATAGAAAATAACAAAGTTCTTAGAATATTTTAACTACACTATGCTGTGTCCGCGAAATACCGCCACATGCCACTCGGCATGTGAATGCCACATGCCGAGTGGCACCGCCAAACATGGGGGAAGCGGAACACAGCTTAGATAATAAAAAAACTCCAAAGAGGTATGACAGACGTACTTCAACCAATGAAGCGATTATGTCATGTCATATACAAAATCAAAAACTTTAAAAATCAACCAAAAAAACTGTATAACAAGACATACTTCAACCAATAAAGCGATTGTGTCATGCCACCCGCCGCGTGGCACCGCCAAACATGGGGGAAGCGGAACACAGCTTAGATAATAAAAACCTCCAAAGAGGTATGACAGACGTACTTCAACCAATGAAGCGATTGTGTTATGTCATATACATAAACAAAATCAAAAAACTTTAAAAATCAACCAAAAAACCTCCAAAAAGGTATAACAGACATACTTCAACCAATGAAGCGATTGTGTCATTTCATATACAAAAAGCTACAAAAATCACAAACAAAAACCTCCAAAGAGGTATAACAGACATACTTCAACCAATGAAGCGATTGTGTCATGTCATATACAAAAAGCTACAAAAATCACAAACAAAAACCTCCAAAGAGGTATAACAGACATACTTCAACCAATGAAGCGATTGTGTCATGTCATATACAAAAAGCTACAAAAATCACAAACAAAAACCTCCAAAGAGGTATAACAGACATACTTCAACCAATGAAGCGATTGTGTCATGTCATAATTTATAAATAATATATAAAAGTTACAAAAAGGCTCAACAACAGTGTGTTGCGATAAAATAGCTACGGAGAGCTAATATAACCCAAATAGGGTAAATATGAAAATTATCTATACGATTGCCTAGCCACAGCCAAGCTTAAGGGTTGAATGTATAATTTCTTCAATTCAACTTATAAAACATTGAATTCCTTGTTGTAAACAATTCACACACAAGGCTTGCCTTGATAAAATAAGTGTACATCATCCCAATACAGCACTGTCGTAAAAACAACAAACACATGAACTTTTATATTCAATATTTAACATTAAAAAAACATCGACCTTTGCATCGTTAGGATTAATTTAAAAGCCCCAAGTTAAAATATGTTTGGGCAGGCCCACTATTTATCATCCTTTATAGAAATACAAATTACCAGGCAACAAAGCATCATCTACTTCCTTGTTCCTGAACAATGAAATGCCACTATATACATTCATTGGCAAGAAATTCAGCAGTTCAATATTATATATATATATATTTCCAAATTCAACACAAAATAAGTGTTATAGGCCTACTTTGACATTCACAATAGAAAACTAAATGTCCATAAACTCTTCGATCAAAAACGGCAGGAGCCCAATTGTATACAGTTCAGTGCGACATATTCACTTTGGCTTTCGTAGTACGAGTCTGGTCTGCAATTAACTTAGTTCATAAACCAGGTCTAAATATTTGTTCCTGGCTATCATTTATACTAGCAAATTGTAAAAGGAGAGCTTAACATATGATACCAACTACCGAAGGTCTCTATGATACGTCTCCCAACCGCATGTCCACTACCCAGTTATTCGACACAGGAACATTGTTGATTGGCCTTTCTACATCGTGATGGTACAAACTGAAGTGCAAGTTATGGCGTAAATTAACCTATAACACAGATATCTAATTATAATTAAAACAGCATCAGCCACCACTCTGTATAAAAACAACAGCCACTGAATGAAAAGATCATTGTACGCAAACAGAATAAATGTGTAAAGCCGACTGCTGACGGAAAAAAATTAGGACATTATACTGTTATAGCAGCAGCAGACACAGCAGTAAGTAAAAATATCTGTAATAAGCAAAACAAGCATATACCTGCAATCAACACGCCTCCAGTTGTCAATAATAAAGCACATGCCGTTGTATTATAACCTATTGTCAATATACTTTGAAATAAACACTAGGCCTGAGATATATAAGTACTGGCGTAATAATGTATGTTCTTTGTTTTTGTTATCTGTTGTTGTTGCTGTAGTTTTTAATTGAATTAAAGCCATCATAAAGTGTTTAAAAATGAGCCCTGTTCCCTTAGCGTTGTGACATCTGTTCATTTAGCCACAAATTTGCGATCCCAGTTGGCTACTACAATCGCAGTCTGCGTCTTCGCCTTACACATTCTGATCCTGGTTGACTTCCCATGATCAGCATCTCACGATTAAACATGTTCCCACAAACTCACCGCTAAATGTGAAAATTCTGCTAAATGTAAAAACTTCCGCTAAATGTTAAAAATCTTCCGCTAAATGTAACAGAAAACAGCAGCAGTTTGTCGTTATGACTTACTTTGATAACAACGTCATCGAGTCGATTAAAACAGCATTGTTCATACTCTTACATACTTCAGGCAACTTTAATGACTTTTAACATTTAGCGGTTAACGGATTCCACTAAATGCTACATGTTAAAATTTATACCTAGCGGTTAGTATTTTTTTTACATTTAGCGGAAGTTTTTACATTTAGAGGAAGATTTTTTACATTTAGCGGAAGATTTTTAACATTTAGCGGAAGTTTTTACATTTAGAGGAAGATTTTTTACATTTAGCGGAAGATTTTTAACATTTAGCGGAATTTTTTACATTTAGCGGAATTTCACATTTAGCGGAAGTTTTTACATTTAGCAGAATTTTCACATTTAGCGGTGCTACAACTGTAGAATTCACTGGTAAAATGTATATACCGTCCGAAAAGGTCGCTTGCGAAGTTGAAGTTATATTCATATAGAGATGTTATGGCGAACGTTCCAAATAAATAAATTCTGGCGAATGTATAGCTTTTTGATGAGTTTGCGAAAAAATCGTTAATTTTACCATGGTGTTTGCGGCAACATCACCGCTAGTGGCGAACATTGGCAACACAAAATTATTCGCTACAAGTGCAGCAACATTGCAGCTTTGGTAAGGGTTACTTCTCTTGCTTGTTTATGGATAGGCTTTTATGACCAGCAGTTACGCATTTATTTACCTTGTCATTTAATATTGTTTAATATGGATAATCTTAAAAGGCAATTGTCCTATTAAATTTCAAGCTGCATTAATCTGTTTCGGAATGAATTCCGTTGGGTTCCGATGCAAAGAATATGGCCACTGCAGATCCCGTTGGAGGGGTAGGCAGAGGGGTAGAACACACCCCACTCCCCCACCCAAATTCATCGTATTGTTTGGCTTCTGACAGTATTATGTAATGAATGTTTCTGAGAAAATTATTTCTTTGTTAGATGAAACTGCACGTGCATTTAATAAAGCAATGTGCAATGCACTAAATTCAGATCTACGCAGAAATGTTTAATGTCGACTAGTCAGATGGATTACATCATATGTTGTCCAAAATGCCTCCAATTTTAACTTTTAAAAGGATTTGTTGTGCGATGCGTTTTCATTGACCGTGAGTATATCTTGAAGGTGGTATCAAAGGGGTACCTTACAAATATAACAATGCAACTCACTTAGCCACGCGTAGCCAATTATATTAAATTTTGACGACTGCAAGACAAACACAAAAATGCGGTCGGTTACCCAAATCAAAATACTATTAAAACTGAGTAATTTATAAGCTGTTTTGAAGCAGTCGTTCAAAACGGTCCTTACGTGTTTTTTTTATAAATGCTGCCATCTTGTATGCGGGGCTTACACGGAAAACACATATCTGGTAAACGCGACACCCAATGAACGACATTTAGGAAAACGGTTTCAGATGATACGATCTTTTTTGTTACATATACCTGCGTAAATATTCGATCAATACGACCATATTGAAGATTTCCGTTACAAACATAATTTAAAAGAGCCCACCCCAAAAAGGGCGTGGAATTTATAAGCGTGAAATCAGCAACTGCATACCCGCATGTTTGTCTTTTTTAAGTAACGGTGGCCATTTTCGATAAACAATGCAAGGCTAAAAGACCACCACCCGAGGAGCATGTATATTCCTGAATCGGTTTCACTCTATGTAACATTCTAAATGCAAATGCAAGTTGGCGTGGTGACCTTCTTACACGTGACTAAAAATAGATGTAAACGTCGGACATCAAATGTAGCATTCAAGGACCACAGTCAACCACAAACACGCACAGAAACAAACAATAATTACAAATATGGATAAAGGATATGACATCACAAACATAAAATGGTTGACAAAAGGGCTACATGTACCGCCTTGGAACGGTCAATGGCAAAAAAAGGCCGCTGGGGTAAACATAAGGGTCTATCAATGAACCCTACACAGGCAGTGTTTTCAATTAACTCAGTCAGAGAGTTTGAGGAAGAAATGTTCAGAGTGTCCTTATCTTTTATACATTTGAAGTAACAACGACCATCTTGGTTGACAAACGACGACAAAAAAAATCTACGGAAAAAGATCGCAATGACGGCCAAGTTATATTAAAGGCAGAATATGCTTATTAACACATAAACTGAAACAGTTGGCGAAGGTTACAACTTAGAGAATTACGCTAACAAATAAACTAAATAAAATTAAACTGTACACACTATGCCAAATAAATATGTGTGTACTAAATACGCCGCTGTATCCCCTACACGCTGCGCCGAAGCTAAGCACAACACAGAAAGTGTGCCGATCCAAATGGATTATTTATAGCACAGGTAATGTTTATGTAAACACAAGAGTTAAAAAGTCAGAGTGCCTTTTTTAACGAAGCGTACGTTTTTAATCAGTTGTTTCTATTGACGGCTTTTTACATCGGGTGATTTAATGAAAAATTGACAGTAATATTATACACATATACTTGACACAAAGTCTCTATAATCTCGCTTATGGTTAACAATAAGCATTTTCTGACTTTAATGAAATCCATTGAACTGTTTCAGAAGATATGGACAGACGACGGACTGTTTGTTTTGTTTGTTTGGTGTTTAACGTCATTTTTCTGCACACTTTTGGCTATGTATGACGGTCGATTATTGTGGTGGAGGCAGATCACGACGGACGAAACACCATCGCATTAGCACGTATACCTTTTCTTATCAGTGACACGTTGTGCTATATAAATTTATTACGATTTGCAAATGGACAGAAATAGTAAACTAATATGGTATTTTAAGGTAATAATCCGCCAAATAACGACACAATTACACTACAAAACACTCAATCAAAACTCTATCCAGGTGTTCAGGTCATATAAAAATGTATATGTTCCAATTAAAAGTATAGGTTTATTTACGAGTTCTTAAAACACCCATGATTGAATATGCGTAAAATTAATTATGAGTTGGCAGCTCTTAATTCGACGCTCTAGTTTTGGGGTTTGGCCTGGCTGGTTAAAGCCGATTAAGATGTGTCTATAGAGTTTGGATTCTCAAAATGTGTAAGCTATACATATACCTCGTCGTCAGTAGGTTTAGAAACGGTATACATATGTTTTAAAATGTGCCCTTTGATGACGGAATAGTGACTTTAATGATACATGTTCAATGCCCGCCCTCCATAACTTTTAAATTTAGTTCCACCACTAGTTAGTGAATCATCTCGATACAATTTAAGAAATGCAACTGATTTGCGAATTCCTGCATCCAGAACTAATCTTTACCTCAACTCCTTTGTTCCTTTAGTTGTTCGCGAATGGAACAAACTCCCACTAGATGTAAGAAATATGGCATCATTAACCTCATTCAAAAATTACCTGAAACGTGACATTACGCAGCCTCCTAAATATTATTACTATGGCAGTAGAAGAGCGCAGTTACTCCATACTGGAGTTCATTAAATCACGATTTGTTCTTACAGAACCTAGTTAATTCTCCACTATGTCGCTGTGGCGGAATTGAAAATGCTCATCACTTTTTCTTCAATTGTCCGATATATCAAACTAGTCGAGACGAACGTATGCATGCTCTAGAACTGATGTGCACAGTTTCACTTAAAACAATTCTTTTTGGAGATTCATCGGTCACGTACCAAACAAATGTGGCAATATTTGAAGCTGTGCATATATATCTATTAGCAACCAATTTAAGAAAAAGATTTCACTACCTTTCTAATTGAGGAGTTCTATTAGCTGTTAACAGTTGTCAACTGTTACACGTTCTCGTCCCTACGCACCGCCCTCACCCAAGAGTTCCCTTTGCTGTTTGTTTTTGTTTTGTTTTTTCTTCTCCCTATGACAACTGCACTTTTCTATACGTTTTTTTTTACTATATAATACTACAAAACTATTGTCATATTGATGTTAATTTGAATTTACCGCCAATATCAATTGCATTTGACAAATACCAAGGAGAGGAACTCCATAAGATTTTTCTTTCGTTCCAATCCTATTAATTATGTAATTTACCAATATATATATATATATATATATGTTGTAAAATTTTTTGAAATAAAATATGTTTAAACCAATGCTGGCTGGAAAAAGACATGATTCAGATATAAACCGGCCTAAGAGAAAATTACTATCCATAAATTACTGACAACGCTATCATGATGTATTCTGATGAGTATAAAGATGAATAATTAACAGATAATCACTGATCTGTGCCATGCCGCCCTATCAAAAACGACCTATCAAAAGTGCTTGCGCGTTTAATGAGATATCTGGTGTTAACCTCGGGAACTTCAGATGTAAAAAATATATCGTAGGGATAATGTGTACATGATATGCATGTCATACAATTTGCTTGTATGTTTAACAATCATCCGCTTGTTTAAGATGGGAAAAGTTGGTAGAGCTCTGGTTATGGCTTTGTTATTCCGATTGTCGTCTGCAGTGAATATAAAGTACATTCACGATCAATCTTTGGACAATATGAAATGCGTTGGAGCTGATATAGAATTCGAAACAGATATTGGTGCAGATAGTTCTATTCAGTGTACAGTTGCGTGTGAGAAAAATCCGGGCTGCAAAGGAGTGTTCCATAAAAGCAGTCCCGCAGCGAAGTGTTATGGCTGTAAGACGCTGTACATTAACCCTGATGGCTTGGTTTCGGAAACTGGGACAAAATACCACCGACCCTATGGTAAGAAAAAACCCTCAGTGTTCCTTTCTTGTGACGTGATTTATAAGTGTTGTTGAATTCGGTTCTGGATGGCGTTTTCCTCTAAATTATAATTCAAACCCGTTATCAAAACAGAGAACAGAACTATATTTTATGAACTCAAATCACAACAGTGATACAAGAGTTGTTTTAACAATTCACATGACATGGCGTTAGTAATCAGAATTTAACAATGCGTAATTAAGGTGACTAATTGTACATTTAAAAAGCTATTTATGAATATAATTATCAGATTGTTTCTGGTTATTTTCTTTTAAATTACGGCGCTCTTAGGAAAATGTACTTACTGTTCTAATTTTAACCGTATTTTTTTTATTTTCATTGTTAACGTTTAGTTTTCGTTATCATTCATAATTGTTTAATTATTTTTATTTGTTAAGTCTATAAATCATCGCTAATTTGTATTCATTGGTGATATTTGTAATCTAAAATATACCATTATTTACTTATCTACCGTTATGTGATGTCCGATGTTTTTCTAATTTTATATTTGCTGCTTTTTCTATTCATCCAGATTCTCGTATAATACTCGCATGCATTTGTAGCATGTTGAAAACATATTGTAAGATTTTGCAAAATGTAAACGACAACTTGTCTTGCCTTTAGAAATATTAACGTTTTGAAACTAATAAATAGTTTAATTTTGCAAATTGTTAAAAACAAAACAGCAGTGGTATTGTTGCTAGACTAACATGTAAAAAACATCACTTTTAGAATAAATCCAAGACAGTGAACGGTTTTTAAAAGCGATCTTCTCATATGCGGAGACTTCCTATATATCGGTCTACGGCAAGGGGAGGTAATTTCCCCGATAATTTTCTCCCTTTTCGTTGAAGATTTAGAGTTATTTTTACAAAATGATATTAGTTCAGGTCTTACTGTCGACGATATTACTCTTATGCTTCTGCTTTTTAGTAGGAAAATCACCTGATGATTTGCAGCAACATTTAGATTTATTACTAGCTTATTGTAATAAATGGGGATTAGAAGTAAATTCCGCCAAAACCAAAATTATGTTTTTTAGTAAAAGGGGCCAATTAAGACAAAATGAGTCATGGACATATAACGACAACTTCTTAGAAATAGTTAACGATTTCAATTATCTGGGAGTTATTTTTAATTACACCCGAACATTTGTTTTAAATCCAGTAAGTTTAGCAGGGAAGGATTTAACGGCTTTACATATATTAATTGCTAATACTAAGAAGTTTAATTTTAAACCGAAGACAATGTGTCAATTATTCGACTCCTTTGTAGGATCCATTTTGAATTATGGGTGTGAAGCCTGGGGTTTTTCTAAGTCGAAAGAAATTGAAAGGATTCACTTAAAATTTTGTAAATATATTTTAAATGTTATGACTTCAACTAGCAATGCGGGTATTTACGGGGAACTTGGACGGTATCCATTGTATATATTGCGCGATGTTAGAATCGTTAAATATTGGTGCAAAACAGTTAACCCTGACAATATTATAATTTCTACTACTTACAATAATTCCGTCAATAACATAGAAAATTGGCGTAATAATTGGACTGGGAATGTTAAAAAGCTTCTAAACGAGTATGGTTTTGGCTATGTTTGGAATAATCCAAATAGTGTTTCTTTGAAAACATTTCATACTGTTTTTAAACAGCGTTTAGTCGATTGTTTTGTTCAAAAGTGGAACAGCGATGTTGTAAATAATAGAGTTTTGTCAATGCATATACATTTTAAAGGTATTTTTGAATATGAACCATATCTCGATATTTTGCCATATAAGTTGCAAATTGTTTTATCTATCGTCACTGCGAATTGAAACAGATTAGAAAGAAATCAACGTTATTGTACCATTTGTAATTCTAATGACATCGAAGATGAATACCATTTCGTTTTGATTTGTCCTGTATATGATAATATAAGAAGAAAATACTTTAAAAAGTACTATTATAAAAGTGTTTTAAAATTCATAGAGCTAATGAAAACAAACACGTAATAAGAAAGAGTTGTTTAATTTATCTTGGTTTATAAAAGAAGCATTTGATGCACGTAATGATTCATTGTTTAATCTAAACTAGGTTTATCCTCGAATGAACAATATTATCAATTAATTATTTATGTTATTGCTTTTGTGATAATGAGAACATAATTGTCTTTTTAATTTAATATTTAATTTAATTTGCGTAAGTTAAAGTTCAGTGTCATTTCCACATATGTATTCAATTATTTAATATTACAAATTATTAAATAATACAATTTATATGAAACTAGTGTGCAAAATTAAGTTTTTTTGTTTGTTTGTTTTGTTTATTCTGTCACGAATATGTTTGTATATTGTATATGAGGATAAACTTGTAAAGTTTAAATCAATAAAAAGAATATCTGTCCGTCCTATTTTAACTTTGTCAAAACCCGTCACGTCCTCGTTTATCGGATGGGAACGTAAACCGGGCTGGTCCTGTTTGTCGGAGTCCATTCCATGAGCACCATAACATGCCATAAGAAACTAGAAATAGTAGGGCAATTACATTTCAAAATTCGGCTTGCCGCAGCCGGGAATTGAACCACGGATCTCTTGCTTTCCGTCAAGTATGCTCACCATTACACCACCACGCCATCCGTTGTATGTAGTCGACTATCTGTGAAATATCCAAAGTTAGTGTTTGCGCTACTTTTTCCTCCAATCAGACGGCGAGGAATTTTAAAAAAATGGCCAACTTATTCATGTAAATTTCTAACGATCACCAATTTTAACCATTTAATCATTAAGTAATCGCTTACTAAATGGCACGCGCTTGTTTGGACACAAGGAGACGCATTTAGTAGAAGTGTGAATGTATTAAGAGGCGTGGTTTCGTAGAAGCGCGAGGAAAAAGTAGGGCAAACACTAAGTCAGTTAGAGGCTAAGACGTGAAATTTTAACAATTAAGAAACCCCGGTCAGTCGCTGCGCTCTTAATTGTTGAAATTTCACTTCATAGCCTCTAACTAATACCTAGAACTCAGTAGGTTTAAAGAGCTATGCCATAATATTACGTCATAATTGTCATTCAAATATCGGATGGCGTGGTGGTGTAATGGTGAGCATACTTGCCTGGAAAGCGAGAGATTCGTGGTTCAATTCCCGGCTGCGGCACGCTGTAGGAACCCCATTTGTTACAACGTCGCTATCTGTTGTAGCCGTTCGTAAAAGTTACAATTTGTGTTCTAAATGTTACACTAAACGCTATCTGTTACAATCTTACCGCAAATGTTACAAACTGTAGTTGTGATAAAAGTTACAACGTCTACGCTATCTGTTACAACATTTTTACTTGTAACAAAAGTTACAACACATTGTCCGTAAATGTTACACCGGCATTGGCATCATTTCCGAAGCTTTGGAAAGTGTTGGATTTGCTACTACACTATGTTTATAATATTTATAAGTGTATTTAGGTAATTGCAACAACCTTATTTTGTTGATTTACGCTATTCAGCTAAACATGTACATGCACAAAGCATTATACGAGGGGTGATAAAGAGTTCTCGGAAAGTGTTTCTCACTCTATTATTACAAAAGTGGGATTGAATAAAAAACATAGTAAAACCTGACTGAGAATCATCTTTAATGTTATTTTTTGGCATAATTGGCCATGGCTGATTTTATGTATTTACTATGGCATTATAATTAATAATGTATAGATAAAGTGATAGTTCAACGTATGTTCATTATGTTCCGGACAATCAGAAACAGATGAACATATAATTACTTATTCCGGACAATCGGACATATTGGCAATTCGACATTTATTTCATCTTCCGGACAATTGGAGGTAGCGACAGATCAACTTCAATAGTTTCATATTCCGGACAATCGGAAATATTGACAGTTGAACATACCACTACTTATTCCGGACAATCGGAAATATTGACAACGTATAATTACTTATTTCGGACAATATGCATTTTTTCGGACAATGCATCAATACGTATATTCCGGACAATCGGGAATATTTTCAAATAAATTGGACCGCCGCCTTGTCAGCATTTTTGGCTGGTCATTGAATAGTTTAGCCTCCGGAAAATCGGAAGGTCAAGAATATGTATATTCCGGACTATCGGGAATATTTTATAATAAATGTGACCGCCGCCCTGTATGAAAACAATCGGCAATTTGGCTGGTCAAAATATTAGACTCCGGAAAATCGGAAGATCGCTGAATATATAAGACTCCGGAAAATCGGAAGATCGCCGAGATTAGAAATGTTTTACTTTAATTTATACTCCGGATATCGGAAGCATAATAATAAATTAATGTTTATTCATCATGTAATATATACTCCGGATATCGGAAGCATAATAATAACTTAATGTTTATTCATCATGTAATATATACTCCGGATATCGGAAGCATAATAATAAATTAATGTTTATTCATCATGTAATATATACTCCGGATATCGGAAGCATACTAATAAATTAATGTTTATTCATCATGTAATATATATCGTTTTCATTCAATGTTAGGCAGATACGAGCAAAAAAAAATCAAGTAATATAGATATACGTGCTAGATATAGGATTTAAACATAATTTTACATACTTTTAAAAAGTGCCATGGTGACGAGTTCTTGGGTATATTTTGTACAATTTCGTAAAGAAAAGTTTTGGCATGTTAAAAAACAGATTTATATCTACATTACATGAACATTTTGTTGAATTTAAACAAAAACTGTAAGGCCTGAGAGCACTTTTTATCACGTTTATCACTCCTCGTACACCTATCAATGTTATGCCCCACCGGAACTTCAGACATGATTGCCGACACACCGGATTTAGAATTACCGCGCAAGACTGCGGATCAAGACAAGACAAGAAAAGTTCCATAGCCAGGAAAATAGACAAACGTCTTTTTAGTCTGGGTTGGGTATTAGACATCAAACTTGAGAATATATCTTATTCCCCGTGGTAAGCTCTCGGGCTTGCTAGTGCGGCAAACATTTAAATATGTATTACTTTGGTGTACTATTATCCAAAATGAAACTTTTAGCGACTTCTCCTCTGAAACTACTCGACGGATTTCCATGACACTTCACATGAATGTTGCTCTTGATGTCTAAATGATCCTAGCAACATTTTAGGTTGGTCGGAAATTCAAGATGGCCACCACAGCTAAAAATAGATTTTCAAAAACAAGTTTGTAGCGAGTACTTCTTGAAAACTATAAGAGATATTGATATGGGACTTTTTTTAAACTGATCAGTATGACATGATGTTGATCCTTGTCGAAAACTATTTTGATTCGACGTTAAACATGGCTGACAGCGGCCATCTTTGTTTACATAGAGTTATATAATGAAAACTTGTAGCGACTACTCCTCTGAAACTACTTTACGGATTTTCATGAAACTTCACACGAATGTTGCTCTTGATGTCTAATTGATCCTAGCAAAACTCAGGTCGGCCGGAAATTCAAGATGGCCGCCACGGCTAAAAATAGATTTTCAAAAAACAAGTTTGTAGCGACTACTTCTTGAAAACTATAAGTGATATTGATATGGGACTTTTTCTAAAATGATCAAAATTACACAGTTGCCAACAGTGGTTCCATCTATCGGACCTTACTCCTGATATCGCTAAAAATATGTTGAAAACCCACAAACGTAAATTTTATATACCCCTCGAGGAACCCCAGAAACTTTCAAATTTAAATTCAGAGTTTGGTTTTGAGATAGGTTATAATCCACTGGGGGACGGACATTGCCAATTTTCAGCACTGGTACATCAATTAACTAGATATGGTATTCATCGATCACAGAATACTGTGAGATTGGAAATTGTGGAGTTTGTGAGGCAAAACAAATTTCTTGGACACCAAGACGCCTGTCCCTTGGGAAAATGTTATATCCGAGTCTCGAGCACACTATTTACATAGAATGGCCCTGAACGCCCAGTATGGGGATCATGTAACATTACAAGCGGCCTCACAAATATTCAATGTACAAATATTGATAGTGTCAACTATCAATCATCAAACAACGTTAATAACTCCACAGGGGCCTCCAGTTTTTGATGAAGCGATGCCATTCATCATTCTAGGGCATTACCCTGAAGACAACGGAGAACATTATGTTTTCTTACAGTATGATCATAATTTCATACGCGTTGTTATAAACGAATCGCCACAAATAACACGTCTTGAAGCCAATGATAAATGCGAATGATCCCGTTGAAGCCTATGTAGATGAACATGAAATTGCAGAAAGCAACATAAATGCAAATGATCCCATTGAAGTCAATGATGTTGTTGATGAACATGAAATTGCAGAAAACAACATAAATGCGTATGATCCCATTGAAGTCAATGATGTTGTTGATGAACATGAAATTGCAGAAAACAACATAAATGTAAATGATCCCATTGAAGCCAATGATGTTGTTGATGAACATGAAGTTGATGTTATTGTTAAAAGGCAAACTATCAAGCGTCCGGTTGACACATCTGATTTAAGTAAATTAAAACAAATAATTCATTAAAGACGCAATCGTGCACGTCGTGCACGCCAAAGTTTACCAAACGAGGTGTTATATAGTATAATAAAGATGGCCATACAAATGGATACTTCCAGTAGATACACTCTGTGTAAAGTTAACTCTTTCTTCAATCAAGTTGTAAAAGAAGATCCAAAACCTCAACTGTACATGCCACATGTTAATTTTCATCCAATAAGTGTTCGAAACATTATACGAATAGCTGGTAGAGGAAGTGGTGTGGTCTTAAGAATTCGTGAGATAATCAAAAACAAATTTTAGGCGAATACTTGGCTATTTCTTACCATGACATCCATTGATCATTGGTATACAATTATGAATGTTTGGTACAATACTAGGCGTACATAGTTCAAATAATAATGCATAATAGACTTTTGATGCAACGCATCATAGTGCTTAATATTATGGTGAAACTGACAAATTAGTAAATGTACATTTCTGATAATTCATCATCTGCAGCCAATAAACTTTTTTTGCACATATTTGCTATAGTTATTACCAACCTGAGGTTACATATACATGTACCACATGATATATACTGTTGGCTGCAGTTTAAATTGTGTGCTTATTTGAACTTCCAGTTTAATGTGTTAAATACTTTGTTTAAATATTGTACTTTTCATCCTTTTTAGTTATTTAATACTGTGTTTATTTTTAAAAATATTTTTATTGCTAACTTGCGTTTATTGTTTTACTTATTTAACCGTCCTGTACTAGGCAAGTACAATTTACTAGTCAACTAATTCTTTCTGTTCATTTTCATAAAAAAAAAAAATTGTTTTCTCAACTTTTTTTATAGGATTTTAATCCATGTATTTAGTGAGATGTATTTTACATTAGTTTTGTTGTCAGGCTCTGATTGTAATTTGGAGGCTGTCAACCAATTCCTATTTTCATGTATTTTTCTAGATATTTGGCAAAATTCCTATATTTCTGAAGAACTCCTATATTCCCTGTATTTTCCTATATTTGGAGAGTAATTCCTATATTTTTGTTTGAAAGAGGATTTTCTAAAAACATGGTTAAATCATGGATTTTTTTCTTGCTAGCTACGATCGCTCGACTAATATTTTAAATGAATGCTATTTTCTTCAACCACAACTCCTGCTTTTAATGTAATGAAATTATTTTTTTATATTAAAAAAAATAATTCATTAATGCACATTCTTATGTTTCTTAACTTCAATTTTTATAATAAATAGTAATGTACATCTGTGAAAAAAAAATAGATGGGCATATCGACGGTTTTATTCCAAACTTTTGACAAAAAATAAAAATGTCAAATATGTAGAAAACAAAACCCTTTAATTTATTCTTCATGGTGAAAAAATAAATGAATGGTAATTTTATTACACTTTTCTTACCGAACGGTGTATAAAAGTATTAAAATGTAATGTGTCTACGTAGACAATCTCTTTTTTCGTGCTTAATATTTGCCATTTCCCTCATAAAAATGGAAACAGTTTTGATGAAAATATACATTAGACGTGCAACTTCTTTAAATAAAGAGTCAAAAAGTTATAATTGTGACATGAAATTTTGCGTCGATATGCCCCTTTAATGTGTAATAATTTACTGTATTTTTTGCTAAAACCTCATGTTTTGTTTGCTCAAATTTCCTGTATTTGTTTCTATATATTTTAGTAAAGTTGGTTGATGGCCATAATGTGTAATGTGAATTTTAAATTTACTTTTACTCTTATCAATTTTATTAGCTTTGTGTGTGTGCGTTTTCCTTCGTGCGTGCGTGCGTCTGTGCGTGTATGTATGTATGTATGTATGTATGTATAATGTTTATACCTATGATTTGTTGTTTTTCATACAGTTATACTGTTAAAAGTGATTAATTTGTAAATAAAAAATAAATGTTACTATGATAAGTTGTTGTTTTTTGTAAATTTATTTCTACGTAATGTCAGTGTTCGTGATCATTTTTGGTGGTCTAAATAAGGTATAGAATTTACTTTAAACAACTAATCTAGATACCGAGAAAGTTGGTTTAAGGAGGTTGGCTGGGAAAGGACGTAGTGATGAGATTTTTTTTAAATTCATATTTAAAGCTTCTTTGGTATAATTTAGATTCAAAATTATCAAAAAAAGGCTAGGTCACCACCCATTTTTTCCCACTAGACGTCATTGAAGAAGGCACATATTTCTAACTTCAAAATTTCACTAAAAAGAGGAAAAATATAGTCATTGAACATTTTCACAATTGTTTTCATAACATTACGTTTATTGAAAAACAACAATTAATTTTCGATTGCATACATACATATCTTTCAAATCATACAAAAACAATTGTAATCCTCATTCGTCTTTTTACTTTAAAAAGCAAACATATATGGACCGTACCCCACCCACTTTTGTTTTTACTGAAAAATTAATTTAAGATAAAAAAAGTATGTTCTAATGATCAACTTTTTTTAAAACTTGTATATGTCAAGGTCCTATGACATTTCTTTCAAAACAAGTAAAAAAAATATAAGTCACCAGGCTTCTAATGATTTTTTATTAAAAATTCTTTAAATTACACCCATTTTGGAGTTATTTTGACATTTTTAATGTAAAATACTGTATACACAATATTGACATGGAGATCGAAAATAAAAGCTCAGTATCTACTTTTATATATGTATTCCACTACTGAAAAGCAAAAATCGGATTTATTCTATAGCAAAAAGATAAATTCTACTCAGAGCTACCCATACCCCCTATTTTGTTGACAACAAAAAATGATCACAAATGACGGAAAAAATATGGAGAAAAAAAATGTGCTTAAAATTTGGTATGTTACCATCTTAAATCCTACATTACATCCATATCTACCGGACTGGAAAAAATGAAACAATTCTGTTGTCAAATAAAACTATGATTTAAAAAATAACATGTTTAGAATTGAAGATGTCAAAACTTGCGCAGCCAACATACTTAACACATCATTTGATTGAACCGACGTAGACTATAATTGTGTTTGTTTTCGGCACATTTTAGTGGCTATATAAAGCACAGGGTATAAAAGTATAAACGCTTATAGCGGATATTTGGTCAAGTGGTAACGCGTTTGACTGTCAATACAGGGGTCGCAGGTTCGATCCCACGCTTCTCCAACTAAAACTACTAAGTCTTAAAAGTCTACTAAGACGCAAGACCGAGGTCACGTGTGTATGCGCACGTTAAAGAAACCATTTTCTCCCATTTCTGCTCATGTGAGATAGGCATTTTCCTCATGTGAGATAACTCTTTCTTGCCTCGTCCCTGGTTACAATTCTGACCCTCGGGTGAGATTTACCTATCTCACATGGATACTCATGATGGATACTTATAATCGTACATGACATGTGACTTACGACGTCATGACGTTACGTCGACGTCGCCTTATTCTTGCGTTAAATCAGCAGTCATTGATTTTATGCCGGTAATAAACACATAATGGGAGAAAAAAATTCCATCATGAGTGATCCTGTGAGATAGAGAAATCTCACCCTCGGGATCAGATTTGCAACCAGGCACTCGCTCGTCCCTGGTTGCAATTCTAACCCCTCGGGTGAGATTTCTCTATCTCACATGGATACTCATGATGGATTCTTATAATCTTTAACGGATTTTGAGTTGTGGTCCAAACAAAATGTCCCTATATATTGTAGTAAATAAAGCAACAAAATCCCATAACTCCACTTTTACTTTACACAGAGTTATGATTCATGCACTCTGCATAACCACTGTCTGCCCTTAATCAATGTTTCAAGTTTCAATTGATTCTGTCGAATGGTTTTTTAGTTATTTATGGTTCAAACAAAATTTTCCTAAAATAGTACATACTATATAGTAAATAAAGCCACAAAGTCCCATAAATCTACTTTTAGTTTACCTAGAGTTATGGTTTCTGCACTCTGTAAATTCACTCACTGCCCTGTATCAGTGTTTCAAGTTTAAATTGAATCCCATAAATAGTTTTCGAGTTATTTTCCAGACAAAAGATTCATTATATACTATATATTGATTAAGCAATTATTAAATCAAGGGCCATAACTCTGGTGTTACTAAGGCGATTCCAACCATACTTGGGCAAAAGCGAGTCCACATAGGGACAAACATGTGTACAAAATATTACATGTATGTGCTCCGGACGGATATGGCTCCGGACGGACGCACGAACGGACGTGGGATTATAACATACAAACGTTTTCGTCAATCAATGTTCCTCAAGCAGTCAAGAAGGCTATTGGGTTCATTGTTTTTTCCTGTCTGTATTTGCGTGTTTTGTTATGCAATTTAATAACTTCGCTGTTTGTTTTAAATAGAGTATATAGAACCTATGACCCGCCGTCAATATCCGAATATCCGGAGGGTAGTTTCGCAATTGCTACTGGATCACGTTTCCCCACAGTTTTTTTTCGTGTGCGGCTTTGCTACCTGAAGAAATATTTGGTTCATATATACGTATCGGAATCTTTTTACGTTAGCAGTAAAATATATTGATCCGCATGTTTTTCAGGAATGTTTATCTATTAATTTGTGAACCACAGTAGGTACTATGCAGTGTACGTGCATCTGTATGTTTTTCTAAAAAAAAGTGTTTCTGTTGCGGAATATTAGACGGATTCATAAAATATCTTACTTGTAGATAACAACTGCATTAGACGACGTATTTATAATGACTGCAAAACACGACACATTCCTTCAAATTTTGTTTGCTTTTCTTTGAGTAAAGAAATAATTTATTTTCGGACGAAGTGAGGGAGAAAATAAAATACTACAAACAATACCAGAAATTCAAAATCATGAATCGCTCATGATGGTTTAGAAGTCTAGGACGTATATGTATGCCATTGATTTCATATATATACACATATACTTACATGTTAAAAGTAACTATTAAAAGCGTACGCCTAATCTGCCTCTTCCTTGAAACCGCCTATGGAAAACATTCGTACGTTCAGAAATGTGTGAAACACTACTAAAATTTATAAAACTACTTTAATAGCACATTTAAATACTGTTTACACGCTTCGGAAATGATGCCAATGTCAGTGTAACATTTACGACAAGGTAAGGTTGCTGCAATTACCTAAATACACTTATAAATATTATAAATATAGTGTAGTAGCAAAATCCAACACTTTCCAAACCTTCGGAAATGATGCCAATGCCAGTGTAACATTTACGGACAAAGTGTTGTAACTTTTGTTACAAGTAAAAATGTTGTAACAGATAGCGTAGACGTTGTAACTTTTATCACAACTACATTTTGTAACATTTGCGGTAATATTGTAACAGATAGCGTTTAGTGTAACATTTACAACACAAATTGTAACTTTTACGGACGGCTACAACAGATAGCGACGTTGTAACAAATGGGGTTCCTACACACGCCGAATTTTGAAATGGCAATTATTCTGAATATTTAAATATCTGTAATTCAATAGGTGCAAGAATATGCCTTGTACAATGTTAGTTACGAAACTATGAAATAATAGTCTCAGGGTGTGTAGCTTACTATATTTTTATTTATTTGTTTAAAGAGGATATGAAGTGGATATAAAACACTTAAACTGATTTAAAAATGTATATAAGCATTACGTGTGCTGTATACAAGGTTAGATTTAGATAACGCACCTGATAACTACCTCATGAATAATCTGCCTTTGCATTCCAATATTTATCTCCCGTGCGAATATAATTGTAATGATTAGGCCTCACTGTCAAAGTCCCTTTGCTCATACTTTGGGATAACTTCAGATAGGTTTATATTTTAAACATACGATCTAAGTAGATGTGTTTTAGATTATATAAAGTTAATAACTTATCATATTCAGGAATGTCAGTTTACTGTAAATTGTTGTTTAGAATACGTTTTCAATACACCAAAACTGTATTGTAAGCAAGTGGGTGGGGGAAATTAAGTAATCGTACCAGTTTAACTTCATGAGTTTTCGTACATTCTTCATCTTATCACTTCAAACGTCGGATAACCTCCATCCATATACACTATTTGTATCATAAATTGTCATGATTTGTCATTGTTCATTGTGCAAAGTTAAGATGTATATTTGATGTAAATTTACTGAGCAAATGACTTTCTATTTCAGCGCTATACCTCCACTAAGGAGAGCTCTTTTGTGTAGGTTTACCACCACTAATTACATGTAAACCTCCGAATGTAGTTCCTATAATAAAAAGTAATCCATCATTTTTTTATATAAATGGGAATTATAAGTAGGGGAAAACTGCCCATTTCTATTCGATTTTATAAGAACAGTTTAAAATAAGTTATTTTAAGGTACGTATACTAACTATCTGTATAGTTGCATTAACTATAGAACGATTGAAAGTAATCATGTACTATATACCTTATTAATGGCGAAGTGTCCTGTCGGGATAATTAAACAGTTCTCCTCAATTTCATAAGATGACGGGTATTTATACTGGAAGTTCGTGTGACGGGTTGAGATGGTTTTACTAACCTCTATGTATTAAATAACATTATTATCTGGAACCCGACCAACTTTTATAACATGGGTACCGGTTTAAACATAAGTTAATTAAGGTAAGCTGAGAACCAGTGACATATATTTTCCAATTCAGTAACCCGGATGATGCATCTAATTATGCACTGTAAAACGAAGGTAGGTGGGGAAATGTTGTTTATAGAAAAGGTTGTTATTGCTTTTAAAACCGCCACATTACCAACGCCTCCGATTCATTTGCGTCCCGCAATGTTGCTCGGCTTAAAAACTTAGAATCAAGTAACGAGCGAGCGAACAGTTATTTTTTTATACAGTATGTATAAGAAGCGTATTCATAGGTTTTACTGGATCACTGATGAACATTTTCGAAATTTCGACTCTATGCTTACACTTTGTGAACAATGAAAACAGTCAGTCAATGAAAACAGCTGTACCCTTGACCCGTTTAGTAAACAAACAAGAACTTTCTTACATGTCTTTTCTGGTGATTTATCAAGAGGAAAATTAGTTTTCTATATGAACATTACACTGCTGCATTATCCATACTTGAGTTAAATTTGCAGCAAATCAGTACTATGTGACACTTTAACAATGGTGTCTATGGGGAAAATAATTAGTGGTTTCACACCTGTATACAAATCTATTTTTAGTCTTGTAACGCTTGACTTCTTCGCAGTTTAAGGCCACACGGAGATATTTCATTGTTTTATTTCATCATTCATTGTGTTTAAGTGTACTTATTTATACATTTATTATTGACTATCGGTACAGGTTTAAATCTTAAATTAGTTATTGTATACGTCAAATGTAAACTCTCCCAACATAATATGGCTGAGCTGACCCGACGTCCCGACATGAATCTGTGGATTCCCAACTGCCCTACGATATTCTGTAGAGTTGTTGATTTTCCAACAAGATTCTGTTGGATCGCCCAACCAAATTTGGTTGGATCTGAGTTTAGCATAAAAGCAGCCGATTTTTAGAATCGAGGACTTTCAGCATTCAGAATCCGTGGGGAGTAGTCGCATTTTGGCACGTTTTGGAAATTGGCAGATTTTCATATTTCGCCCCGGGTGACGCCATTATACCAGTAGTTGAGTATTTGAGGTGCTGACGTCACGGTGTATTTTCGGGTAACTTGCGAAATAAACCGGATTTTAACTGAGATTCCTCTTTCAATATAAAAGGCTTTGGAAGATATTATTTTTGTTCTGAAAGTACTTGCCACAATATACTAGTATTAT
This sequence comes from Cyrtodaria siliqua, assembly GCA_037043455.1. NCBI lineage: Eukaryota > Metazoa > Mollusca > Bivalvia > Adapedonta > Hiatellidae > Cyrtodaria > Cyrtodaria siliqua. The sequence continues at coordinate 175,490 of JAWPHD010000714.1, read as the reverse complement.
ATAAAGGAGTGAATAGTTTTACTTATTTCAAGTCCAAGAACTTTAATGGTATAGAAAAAGTGAGTCCTGACAGGAATCTACGTCACTTGCAAGACGGGAGGCCGCTCGGTTGTAACATAATACTTTTCAGTGATTCAGATATGCAAAGTGCGTATTGACCATCATATATCCGATTATCAAAACGTATAGCAATGCATAATATAATTGCTTACAAGTAATGATCGGTTATCAAGGAAACCGACCTGCTAGATATAATGTATATTTATGTTATTTGTGCGATAGTGTCATTTCTATCTATGACAAAACATATTATTTGTGCGACATTATTATCTATGACAAAAACATAAAAAATATACTGGATATTTTAATTGAATGTTGTTTAACGGCTCGTCAACACAGTATAGGTTATTTAAAGCCGCCCCAAAGAGAGGGGAAGGATACATAGGAATCCGGGAACCGTGCCCTACTCTTATTATCGAATAGATTCCTATGGTTCTTTAACGTGCTCGGAGGATAGACCGATACACGAGTATACTTTAAATAGAAGTCAATACCGAATAAATGAAAAGAAATAAAAGTACACCACTTATTGGGTTACTATTGGTGACAGTTTAAAAAGTTTGGTTGCAAAATGTTTTGTTCGATAAGAAAGGTACACTCCACGTGCGCTTGAGCAACATGTAGAACAGATACGTAATGTCAGGGAGTAAGTATACTTACTCCCTGGTAATGTCAGGACCAGTCTATATTACATGTATGAGTCCCTGGTAATGTGTAAAGCAGACAAGAAAAACAGAAATAATTGTTTTAACCATAGATTTGCATACTCTGGATTCGAAAATGTCGTAAATCCAATTTATCCGCTCTGGATTCGAAACATGTCGTAAATCCAATTTATCCGCCGAATAATAATTTACCCATGAATACTTGCGCGTACAGGTAAGGGTTTTTCGCGCATGCGCGTTGCGCTAAGTTACGCACCGTCTTACGAATTGATCAAATCTAAGAAAACCTAGTATACATATCGTTGTTAATTTATTTGTTTTGGGAAAAGTATTTAAGATAGCTGGCTATTTCAAAGACGAGTTGAAAGACAATTCTGTATTCTATACAGTGATTTTGTTTTAGCTTTATAAAAACGAACTGAATAACAAAAAAATACGTTCGTTTCACCGTATGTGAAACTGCGACAGTGACGTGACTCGGCAAATAATATATATATATATTATATATATATATATATATATATATATATATATATATATATATGCATATCGTTGCTGATTAGTTTATTTATTCTATAAAGTGATGTCAGTTTTAGCTTTACTGAAAACTAACTAAATAACAAAATATCCGTTCCTTATCGTAATAATTCGAAACTGCGACAGTGACGCGACACGGCAAATTGTATATATATATATATATTCAGATTGTTGCTGATTTGTTTCTTTTGGGAAAATTATTTAAGCTAGCTGGCCAAATCAAATACGAGCTGAGAGATTATTCTTTATTCTATAAAATGATTTCTGTTTTAACTTTAATAAACGAAATAAATAAGATGACCATATGTAAAACTGCGACAATGATCATGTGACTCGGCAAATTGTACATATACATGCATAATGATACATGTAAGTACACAAGTTAACATTAGGTAACTCGACTTGATTTTGGCTTCAGTTGTGTTAATCTTGTTATGTTCAATCATAGATATATTAGGTATGTGGTTCAGTATAAACAGGATATTCATTTAGTGGTATATTATACAATTATGGACTTTTCAGCTGTTATACATGATGTGATATGCACCAAAAAAATCATTATTGACCGAGGCGATAGCCGAGGTCAATAATGATTTTTTGGTACATATCAACATCATGTATAACAGCTGAAAAGTCCATAACTGTTTTATTATATAACCCTCAATTTACAATTATATAAAACAGGTCAATATCAAAAAAACAATTATATAAAACAGGTCAATATCAAAAAAACAGGTCAATATCAAAAAAACAGGTCAATATCGCTAGATATTTTTTCTAAAAAATTACTTTTTAGCCAATGAAAACGCGTCTATTTATAGGTTATATAATAATGTTCCATATTGCACGCCTGACCTTCTAATTCACACCGTTCGGTACCGAATATACAGTACGGTCGACGTGTCTGTGTCGGCATTTGTATTTTGATACAATTCAGTTTTGTCACCATGTTTGCCAATAAACGGGATGTAATAATCGGTGGAATGCTTTCCTTTTTTGTTATAACACCCTTCCACGCCTAATTCAGACGTGTCATACCGAAAATACAAGGTCGTGCGCGGTATTTCGGCATATTGTCCCCTTAACAATCCTTAGAAGGGCGGTAACAAATATAATTCAAAGGGTTGTCTTGTGGTTCAAATAACAGGATGATGGTGATCGATATAATATTTCTGTTTTATTGCACGCAAGTACCCCAAAGTGTGTCATACCGAATACACAGGTATCGCGTCGTTCACATAATTATAAAACACGTACATCATAACTGAATTAACACAATAATGGCAATACAAAGAAATAATTAATTTGAATATAGTACCTTAAATAAAACAGTAGTTTGACTTCTTAAAATGTGTATACATTTTTATGAAAAATATTCGAGATTTCTTTTATGAATTTTCAATCAATTTCAACTGCGTAATTTGAGAACAAAACAAAGGCTATACAGAAATCCAAGGCCATAAATCAGATCTTCACAATAATGGCAATACAAGCGAATAATTATTTTGAATATCGAAACATAAATAAAACAGTAGTTTGACTTTTTAAAATGTGTATATATTTTCATGAAAAATACTCGAGATTTTTTTTTATGAATCTTCAACCAATTTCAACTGCGTAATTTGAGAACAAAACAAGGCTATACAGAAATTCAAGGACATCAACCAAATCTACACAATAATGGCATTAAGAGGGAATAATTATTTTGAATATCGTACCGTAAATGAAAGAGGAGTTAAATTTCTAGAAATGTACATTCTCGATTCAAGCCGAAAACTGTAGAAAAAAAAAATCAACACAGCTATCGAGTGTATTTTCGCCGTTAAATATATTATGAATTCCATAATTTTTTCAATAAATTAAAAGCAATACATGCATATTTAAATAACTTAGCTCGATATTTGAAATAGATCGCGTAGTAGTGTTAATAATTCAGATTTATGTCAGCATCAACTCATTTCAGGATAATCGATCACGTCAATAATGGCCACCGCGCACCTGGTACCCTATTGTTTACCGCAGAGTAATCAGGGAACCAGCTTATTCGCCATTCGGTGAATAAATCGGGAATTAACAAGGGGCGTTTAGGCAGTTTCAAATCCAAGATACCTCTATATCCATGTTAAAACCTGTAAAACAGAAAAGAAAAAAAAACATCTTGTTAATGTTAAATGCAAATGACATAAATATCGTAACCAATATGCAAATAAAAGCCGGATCATCGTTCGATCTTTTAAATGTGTGTATACTAAAGCAAAAATATGTGTTCAGTGACGTTCTGAATCCGTCATGGGCATTCCTCAATCGGAACACTTCGCCAATTTCCGTAATCGGTAAATGTCGGATTCCCGAAAGACGGAAATCAACGAGGCAGTTCCGACTGGGGCATTGCTTACGGCAACCTCCGCGACGCAGTGATTGAGTGTAACCAATATTCCCCGCCACCACACAAATCACGTGACGATAGCTGAGGCCATGTGATTACAAAATGGCGATACACTATTTAATGCTTGGTACAGCAAACTCTTGTTTGTTTACAAGTAACCGGTGTGCATATAAAATATATATTCGCTAAAATTGATTAACCAGATACCGTTTCACACACTATATGAACAAAGCAAGTTGAAATATTGACCTAAAAACATTTAACCAAATAATTAAACTTAGCTGGATTTGTGTGGTGGTAGCGGTTACTGTAACATATGGGGGAAGTAACCACTGTGGGGAGTTTGTGCTTACAGGTTACAGGTTAATTAAAGGTCACTGTTATCGACGTCAACACCTGTGAAGAAAACGAAAAAAGTGAACTTACCCATGCACTAACCGATTTCCCGACCCAGAATATTGTTTTTTTTATAACAAAGTGCGTACTGGGGTCGGTACGGGATCCTACTGATTCTTAAAATCAAAGGAAAAGATATACTACCATAAGAGCCATGATTCTCACGTCTAGTGCGAGTTACACCTGCGAGCGTATTTGCTTTAAACCTTGGATAACTATATGTGTTGTTTTCACAAACTTGCTAACATTACATTTTATATTTATTTAAATTTGTAGCTAAATACCAGGAGGAGTGCACTGCACGTGTCCAGTGTTTGCCACATTCCAATCAGTCTTGTGAAGATACTCTGCATGTCTGTGTCTGCACACCGGGCTACAGTTATAACCCAACTTCAGCCACGTGCATTCTCACTCAGGGTAAGTGTAAACTTTCTTCGTCTGTACATCAGGCTAACGTTATAACATCAGACACGTGAATTCTCACTCAGGATAGATGTAAGCCTTCGTCGTCTGTAAAGCAGGCTACAGTTATCACCCAACTTCAGCCGCGTGCATTCTCACTCAGGGTAAGTGTAAACTTTCTTCGTCTGTACATCAGGCTAACGTTATATCATCAGACACGTGCATTCTCGCTCATGATAGGTGTAAACCTTCGTCGTCTGTATACCAGGCTACAGTTATCACCCAACTTCAGCCACGTGCATTCTCACTCAGGGTAAGTCTAAACTTTCTTCGTCTGTACATCAGGCTAACGTTATATCATCAGACACGTGCTTTCTCGCTCAGGATAGGTGTAAACCTTCGTCGTCTGTATACCAGGCTACAGTTATCACCCAACATCAGACACGTGTATTCTCACTCAGGGTAGGTGTAAACCTTCGTCGTCTGTATACCAGGCTACAGTTATCACCCTACATCAGACACGTGTATTCTCACTCAGGGTTCTCACTCAGGATAGGTGTAAACCTTCGTCGTCTGTATATCAGGCTACAGTTATGACCCAACATCAGACACGCGCATTCTCACTCAGGGTAAGTGTAAACATTCGTCTGCACACCAGGCTAAAGTTATAACCCAACTTTACACACGTGCATTCTAAATCAGAGTAAGTCTAAACATACGGCTTCACACCAGGCTACTTGTATGACCCATTCTCAGACACGTGCATTCTCAGTCAGTTTAAGAGTAAACATTCGTCGTTTGTTTAATATGATTACTGAACTCTGATTACCCAAGACAGCAAACCATGTGTTTTACAGATTCTTTAAGCGTTATCTAGTACATGTGTTCGCTATCGTTTCAGATTGTGTCGCACTCGGAAGCACATATCAGCGACATCCGTTAAAGTATATCTCGGGTCTGGACAACGGCGTCATTACCCCAGCGACCGTTGACACCTGCATAGACGCGTGCAATGCTGCTCCTTCGAACTCGTGTCTCAGTTTTGAATTTACATTCGTTGACGGTATCGATATATGCTACCTACAACTTGAAACAGCGGTGACAGCTGCTTATGCGTTCGTCTTTGCTCCTTTCAGCAGCATCTATGATCATTATTCACGGAACTGCGCCTAGTTTGATGCAGTTCTTCGACAACTATTTGATATAGAAATATATTCTGCCATATTCCAATGGTAATCTTTCTTTACAATGTTAGAGTTTAACATTTCGTATTACTTTCCAAGAACTTGAACATTTTTTGTTTACATGATTATAGTCTTAATCTAATAATTCAAATTTTACATAAATGTAGCCACCTATCTAAAATACGTTAGTACACTCGCAAGATAAGGTCAATAAAGAAGACAGCTGTGGTTAACCAGCCTGTGACGTCAGATGTCGAAGAGTGGTTGAAAATATCACTATGTAAATGAAACATTAATGTATATGTTATAGAAAATTGTTGCTTGGAAAAAAAAAATTGGCAACTTAAACAAGATGTTCGTGCGGCATGTGTCTACGGCGTGTTATTCCAGTGGGGCAGCGCTACTATAAAGTTGAGCATTGAGCTGACTGCTAGACATGTTCGTGATGTAACTATTGTAGGTGAGGAAGAGGCGATTCTTACGGATGGCGGAGGTGCACAGTACTGGTTCTACCCAAGATGAGTGGGTGGTCTGCCTCCACCACAAAAAAATAGACATATAAAACCATACATGTGTTAAAAACGACGTAATACAAACAAACAAACAAACAAACAAACAAACAAACAAACAAACAAACAAACGTGATATAACTAAACGAGTGTTAAAAGCGACGTTAGAACCCATCGCACGCACGCACGCACGCACGCACACGCACACACACACACACACACACACACACACACACAAAGGGTGGAATGGTATCAAAGGATGGAATGGTATCATGCATGTGTCTACGGCGTGTATTCCAGTGTGCCAGTACTATAAATTTATCGTTGAGCTCACTGTTACAAGTGGACATCATCGTGATATGACTGAAATATTGTTCAAAGCGACGTTAACCCCCATACGTACATACTTACTTACTATGTATCAGTGTTACCAGCAAAAATATATACAGTCTTAAGCATTATTTAACCTGTATAACTGTATAAATATACCAACATTTAGACAAGCGTTATCCAGAATGAGACTTTCCTCCCATAATCTAGAAATAGAGGCAGGTAGATGGCATAGACCATTAAGTATATCGTTAGATGAAAGAAAATGTACAGTTTGTAACAAGATAGAAGACGAGTATCATTTTATAATAGAGTGCATAAATTATAATGGTATTAGATTAAATTATATTGATAAATATTATTGGAAAAGGCCAGGCATGCTGACATTTTTAGAGCTAATAAACTGCGAAAATAAAAACAAATTGAAAAAAATTAGTGTATTTGTATACAAAGCATTTGAAATCCAAAAGGATATTTTTTTCCAATAACTAATCATTGCAAAAGTTGCTTATGTAATTACCTGAAATAAATATATGGGCGATGTTTAATGTTTAATATAGTTTATAGTTTTAAATTGCGTGTAAGTAAAGGGAAATGCCATGTTGTAACGTTTGATTTTGATTTTTTGACATAGAATATATGCAATTATTATATATACACATCTGCATTATATATGCATTGGCTTAACGTTTTGGGTTTCATAATAAACAATACACAATATATACACGTTTGGTTATGTTTGATTGTGCTATGATGTATGCAATGAAATAGATTCACTTGAATTGATATCCTAGACGATATATTGTTGTAATCGTCATGATGATTTATGTATTATTTGTTTACGTTTAGTGCTTGAAATCTTTATCAGATGATATATATATATATATATAAACTGAAAAATTGATAGTTACATACTGCATTTAAATACATATGTCTTTATATGTTTATAGTCATGTGTATGACAAAATATATAAAACAATATTCATAATACGTAAAATAGAAACGTAAAATAAAATAAAATACAAATATTTACAAAGATGCAATGTCCATGGAATGTGAATTACTCTGACATAGGCTTATTCATATTTTGTATTACATAGTTAATGACTGTGTGTATAAAATAGATGATTTAATATTATGAAAATATTTATATCATCTTCTCCATATACATATACATGTACATTTGTTTATGTTGTTTTCTTTCGTATTACATGTCATTGTATTGTGATAACTATTTGTATCCTCACAGGCCTTAAGGCCTATTGGTATTTTGAATAAAATATACATATATATTTTTTGTTTTTAACATTTTATTCAAATACCAAGTGTACATGTATACATATGTTTTTCAAATATTATAAATATAACATTCAAATCCCACTAAAACAAGTCTTACTAAATTAAAACAAATATACTAGAAATATTTTAAGACAAAACATGTGTTCAAATACCTCATCCTTTGATGTTTTTAACTATCTGGTTGACAGTTAACTTTAAAAAATATACTGAGGAGAAAAGTTTTGCAAGTTTTTGTTGCACCCTGGAAATAAAACATTTTTGGTTGTAAAATCAAGAAACTACTGCCATAGACACAATATTTTATTAAGGACACATCAATAACAGTCGAACATCTTAATGACGTAGCGAATAAATGAACGTAGGGGTCAAGCCCTTAAAGTCCCAAAAATATCTTGCATACAGTATTATTTCATCTAAATAAAACTGCTGAACATTTTCCCCTCAGTATAGGTTTTTAAAGTTAACTGTCAATAGTTTTAACTATGTTCCAGTTTAATTTAATTGTGTTTGCTACGGGGTACAAGTAGTATAGATACTGAGAGTACCAGGCCAGTTTCCCCTCGCGGGGAACGAGAATAACTAGTGAAATATGCCAGGGGGGACTCAGGCGTACCTCTTATAAATGTAAGTCACGCCTAAATCAACATCCCAACATATTTTAACAGTTTTCTCAAGCAACCCCGCTCTGGGAAACTCGCCTGATACTCTCAGTATCTATACTACTAATCAATCCGGTTTTGTCATTTTAATAACATAACATTTGCAACTCATTAAGCAAAGTCAGAAGGAACCGGGCAGTAGTCTTCATCATCGCTCTGCCTATCATTTTTTACCATGGAGTATTTTATTTTCCTACACTTTGCTATTTTGTATTTCAGTTCAAGAAGCTCTTCCCTGTTTTTATCCAGCTCACGTTCATAATTATCCATTTCAACCAGCAATCAAGATCATCAATATGCTTTTTGTACTTCGTTATTCTTTGTGGTTTATTATTGACAGGGAATTTATAAGCCAAATGGCACCATCTAAAGCATTCGTTATCTTTTTCATTTTTTATATTTATCAATCCTTTTTTAGCATTAGTAAGTTCTTTTGGTAAATCCAAATAAGAGCTACCTCGTAAAGGCTTATACTTTATTCGATTTATATAGTGTGCGTCTAGTGTCTCAATTACCCAACCACTTCCTTCAGAAAGCCAATTGCCAATTCTATTTATAATTTCTTCCTATGCTTTGTCTAATGCTTCTGATATTTGATTTTTGTTTAATATTATTACAGCCTTTGAGGCAAAGTAAGCTGTTTTGTATATAATATCAAAACCTCCTTTATGTTCTTTATCATGCGGTACTTTTTTTTTAAAAGTAAGTTTCACATCAATGCTTAATTTAAATCCGCCTGTTCTTTTTAGTTCTGCTTTGAGAAACTTTACAGCAGGATAGTGTACTTTTCGTAGTTGAACAATCGGATCATTACTACTATAAATATCTACTTTAAAAACCTTACTATACTGTTTTGGGGTTGTTTCAATTTCTCGGATACTCATTATATAATATTACATGAGATTATTTTTTTAAGCCTAATTAAATAGCATTTATTTTTTTATTGAGAAATGCTTTCATCAGTAACCTCATCATTATTAGATTTATCATCTGTAACTTCATCAGCATCCTCACTCAAAAGAACATCTATCTCTCCGTCCAAAAGAACGTCTAAGTATTTCCAAAAACATTCTTTTTCAAGAACTCTATTTTCTATCATTTGACTGATTTTTACATGATATTTAGAATATCTCTCAAAGCCTTTAAACGTGAGATCACCTCCAGCTATTAACGATCTTATTTTTGTTATGTGTTGGCAATAGTTTATAAAGTTACCCTTGTCAAAAAGCTTTACCTCAATCATATCTTTTATCGTTTTAATAAACATTTTAAAATCTTCATGACATCCGATATCAGTATTAATCACATGAGGTTTTTCTAGATTGCTGATTAGATTATCTCTGAACAACTCAACATTTTCAGACATTACTTTTAATTGTGTTTCATTAAAAATCTTAATTTCTTTATCTGCTAGATCTGTGAGAAGCTTTACAGCATTATTACACTCAATCTCAGTTTTTATTACCCAATCTTTTTTAAAAGCTGCAATATCATCTGACAATCGTTGCATGTGAACTGTCCCAAACTCTTTGATAAGTTCATTTGTCTTGGTTAAAAGAGCCTGCTCGTAAGCATCTACTTTCTCATAAACCTTCTGTTCCTCTTCAAAATGTTTTCTTTCTTCTTCTGCATAACTGTAAATACTCATATATTAAAGATTATATTATTTTAATCAACCATACATAATAATTTTAATTCCTTTGTTAAGTAAAACATCATAGTGGGCAATAAAAGAAACTTCGTATAACTTTGGATGGCAACTGGTTGCCTCTGAAATTTGTTTTTTACAAAAAGCACTCAGTTTGTTTATATCTCCTTTTTTTATTTTCCATGACAGTTTTAGTTGTTTTACCATTGTTATGATTCTTTCTGTCAAATCTTGAAAGTTTGAAAAAATTATTAATTCTTTTTCAAGTTTATTCATATCTTCAAAATCAATAGTTTTTGCATGTTCCGTTTGATTTTTTTTTTAAGTTTTTGATTTCCTTTTCTACTTGTTCCATTATAATATTACGTAAGATAATATTTTTAAGCCTTATTTAAATATATAATTCTATAGTATAATATAATGAATTGCAAATATTGTAAAAGAGTTTTAGATATTATTGATCCTCCTGGGGTGTGTACAGATTGTATCTTATTTTACACAACTAATAAAAAAAAGCTTTGTAAATATTGTACCAGAGCCAAGCTGTGTTACAAGTGTGCTTATGCATGTATAAATTGTAACGATACTTGTGAAGTTTTCGATAACGAGCGTGTTTGCCTTAATTGTGGCACTCACAATGGTTATAATCTTATCACAGGTTACAACTACAGCCAAAAGAAAACTATTTACCACAGAAAGTATTATTTAGATAAATACTTGGTAGAATATGATTTGTCTTCTAAAAACAGACAAATATTTGAAGATTTGTTTTACAAAATTATAAAGATTTTGGATAAGCTAGAAGGTCGAAAAAGATCAATCAAATTTGAATACATTTTTCAGAAAATATTTAAAATATTGAAAATAGAAAAAGAAACAAAACCGATTAAAACAAAATCAACAAGAGAAAAGTACGATAGGATATGGAAACAAGTCAGAAAAGAATTACGACTGAATGCCATGACCGTTTAACTTGAATCTTTTCATATACATTTCCAGAGGTTCTGTAAAGTTATCATTCTTTTGAATCTCTAATATTTTATTAAATACAATCCTAATTATCTCCTCATCATTTTCTAGTCCTGTGGTTGTTTGGACGTATGATAGAAGTTGTTTAAAACTCCTATGATGTGTTTTTAACAAAGTCTTTTTTTTTCTGCTATTCTTGTTTTACTCGCTAAAACAGCAACTATTGGAGGAACTGCGCCAACTACAGCTATGAAAACAGGAATTGCTGGAACTAATGCCAGGACAGCACAACAACCAATTATTCCACTGGTAATCTGTAACGTTGTGTTTATAATACCGCACAATTTATAACTGCGTCTGTATGCAGCTACAAGTCGCGTCAAGTGATCAATTAATTCTTCTTTGGTTTTCATGTATAATAACAGTTAGACAATAATTTAATTAAAATATTTAGAAAATAGTTGTTCGTGTTCTTTGGGTGATATTTTACCTATTTTTAATAATTCATCGATTATGCTAATACCTTTATTTATTAGCTTTGGACTATTATTTCCTGATTCGATACTTCCACATACCAACTCCAGATCATTAAGTAAATCATCAGGACTTTTGTAATATTCAACATCAGCACTACCTCCTGAAATCTTTTTGAACTTTGAAGAACCTTTGTGAATTGGCAAACCAGATAATTCTGTTAGTTCTTTAAAAGCATTCTGAGACAGCTTTGAATATCTTTTTCCATTGTTGTAACGCTTTGTTATCAAGTCTATAAAATCATCGTCTACTTTTAGGTCTAACACAACTGCTTTTCCTTGTTTGGCAATAAGTTTGTGATGACCAACAAGATTAGGTAAATCAATTTGTAACATGCCATAGCGACCATCTTTGTCGACTTTGTATGAATTTTTATTCTGTTGTAATCCCTCGCCTGAAAATACTTCACTATGCATTAGCATTGCATCAATTCTTTCTCTTTAATGTTTTAAAGCTTTTGACTCGTTTTCCAAAGTGTTTTTAACTTGTTTGTATCGATCTCTCGCGGTTGCATCCTTTTCAAATTTTAGATGTTTAGTGTTTGAAGCCCTATCGCGACCATTTTGTTGGATAATATCACTAACATTCCCGAGTATGCTTCCGAGTTTTGAGTTATCTCCAGCTACACTCGACGGCAAGGGTAAGTCATGTCTATCTATTACTTCTTTATTGATTCCAGCATCTAGATCACCAGTAGTTGGTTTACGAGTTTCTTCGGCAAATAACTGGGGTAATCCCTGGTATGTCTCTTGTTCTTGTACTTCCTCACCTATTGCTGCTGGAAGAGCGGCTAATTGCTGACTTATTTTCGGAAGAGAAGCTAACTGCTCGGTTAGCTGTTCTGACTGACTTTTTATTTCGCTAGTCACAGGTTTAAATATTTCTTTGTACAAAGCACGACTAGCTCCTTTTTCGAGTCTTTTTTGAGTAACTTTATTCTCGTATTCTTTAGCAAGCTCACTCGCTTTTCGCTTTTTGTCTGCTAATTCTTTCCATTTTAACAAAGACATGTATAATGTAGGTTAGATTAAAATAAGATAAATTAAGATAAGTTAAGATAACTTAATCAAGTATTATGTAGTTTTCAACTACTTTTTGCATTCCGTAATATCTAACTTGATTAAACATTCTGCTTCTGTTCCAAGTTGTTTGCCACGAGGAGTTTGTTTTATTCCACAATACACTTTAGACATATATAATAAAGATTAGATAAGTTTTTTAATTCCATGGTTTATGCTCCCAATTATAGTAAGTAGAATCGACGAATTTTTGACCTTTGTAGTACATAATCCCAGGAATTGCTTCTTCAGCTTTAGTTTTAACTGCTTTCTTAACTCTAGGTTTAACTGCTTTTTTAACCGCAGGTGCAACTGCTTTCTTAACTGCAGGTTTAACTGCAGGCTTGAATGCTTTTTTAACCACAAGTTTAACTGCTTTCTTGACTGTAGGTTTAACTGCTTTTACATTTTTTTTTTATGAGTCTAATATTTGCATGTGCTTTTTTAGACTCATTTTGCATTTTAACCAACTTTTTCTCCAGACGTGTTATCTCACTAGGAGATTCAGATTTGCTTAACATTTTATTTATATGGGTTTTTTTCTGCTTCTAATCCTATCAAATAAATAGTATTTGGTCGTTCTTCTGTTTTCGACAGACTTCCTGGATTTTTCATTGCCGGTCTCCAGGCAAGATCTGCATCTTTTTGTTTTGAAGGACCTGGGATATTTATCTTGACTTTTTGTAATCCGTAATATCTGACTTGATTAGCTTTAAAACATTCTGCTTCAGTTCCAAATTGTTTACCACGGGGGATTTGATTTATTCCACAATACACTTTAGACATATATAATAATACTTGGATAATATTAATATTATCTGACTATTATTATAATGGAGATTCCAAACTATGACATGAAGACAGAAAACGGTAATTTTAAACAAATATGGAACTTTATGCCAGACTGTTGTTTTAGAATGTTAATTTGCGGTAATTCAGGTTCTGATAAGACAAACACATTAGTTCACATGTTGCTGAAACCTTTAGTTTATTACGACAAGATTAACTTGTTTGCTAAAAACTTGGAGCAGTCGAAGTATCAGGTCTTATCACATAAACTTGAAAAGATAGCTAAAAAAAATAAAATCCCAGTTGAAGATATATTAGAATGTTCAAATGATGAAGTTATCCCTGTGGATACTTTAGATTCAGATAACCAGAATATAGTCGTTTTTGATGATTATGTTTGTGAACGCAATCAAAATGATATTATTCATTATTTTATCCAGGGAAGACACAAAAACTGTTGCGTGATTTATTTATCTCAATCTTATTACAAAACTCCCAAAGACATTCGGATAAACTGTTCTCATTACATCTTCTTCACGACTCCGGTTAATCGTGAGCTTGGTATGCTTTCCAACGAACAAGATGTCAGCAAAGATCAGTATAAAAAAGCAATTGACAAGCAGTATGACTTTCTGTAAGTAAGTAAGTAAGTAAGTAAGTAAATATTTTATTAAAGTGACATGTGTACATGTAACATAATATACAATAATAGAAATTTAAACACAACACCCGGCCCAATGGACCTATAAGTCACCTATACAATACAAGTAATATAATTTTCACGTGAAATTATGTTGGCATTTTAAACATTATCAATTAATAAATAAAACATGTTAAACTTTTGCATAATATTATATTGATTGGAATGATATCAGTTATATAATGCATTTCTTCTTCTCATATAAGCTTTAACAATGTATTTAGCTACTTTTCTTGGAACGTTTCTGACAAGATATATAAGTTTATCCACATCATTTAATATATTAAACTGTCTATTTGAAAACTGATCTTTAAAAACGTCTGCTCTTACATCATTGTAAAATGTACACTGAAGTAAAAAATGTCTTTCATCTTCAATCTGTATTAGATTGCAAAATGAACAAAGTCTTTGCTCCGGAGTTCTGTATCTGGATCGTCCGAGGAAGTTAGTAAAGCGTAACTTCAACGGCGAAATTTAATCTAATCATATTATATATAATGGGGCTTTTTAATGATCTTGGCGAGGAAGTTACTACTGGCAGTGTCAATATTACAAATTTTGGTATTGTGCTGTCTGAGTATGTAAAACAAAAACATTTGGTTAATTATCTTTACAAAGGCAGAAACCAGGAAAATGTATTGAGAAGTGAGCTTAACATGGATAATAATAAAATTATCAATGTTGGTAATCCAGAAAAAGCAGGTGATGCAGCAACAAAGCAATTTACTGTTAGAAGAGTAGCAAAAATCATACGTGATTATAATATTGATAAATATGATGAAAGATTTAACAACAGGTGTTGAAAATAAAATAAGTCTGATACAAACAAAACTACAAGCAAACCGCGAGAAAATGATCAAAACGGATTGAAAGATGAAATAAAACTTTTGAGTGATGCTTTAAAAGAGTTAGAAAAGAAAGAAGATGGATTGGAAGAGAGTGAAAACTACAAGAAATTAAGTGAACAAATAAGATCTGGTGTTCAAAATATTAATACACGGATCGGGGAAATCAACAAACAAATGGTTGACAACAATGAACTAGAAACTGCTATTGCCGATGCTTCAAAACAAATGAAAACTGCTTTTGCTGCTGAAATAACTCAAATAAAAATATTAAATGGGCGGATAAACACTAACGTTGCCGATATCAGCAAAGAGTTTGAAGACATCAAAAAGAAAATGGTTGACGGTAAGTCGCTGGAGACTGCTCTGAGCAAACTGGTTGACACTGATAAACTTGAGACTGCTGTTGATGATGTTTCAAAGCAACTGAAAGCTGCTCAGGATGAACGAAGCAAAGCTTTTGATGGTGAAATCGCTTTTCTTAAAGAGCATAATCAAAAGTCTGATAGTCGGCACACAGCAGTTATTGGTATAATTGATGGGTTGAAAGTAAAAGTTGACTATTTAAGTCGGATTCTGCTGTTTGAATATACAATAGACGGAAGAAGTATTATTCAAGATTACGCTAATCGTAATAATAGTTTTGTGTCGTATCCGACTCGAAAACCACTTGAAAGAACCAAATGTGATAGTCTTCTCGAGGCGTTTACTTTTGTAATCAATCCACTTATAAAAAGTGAAGAATATTATATAGAATATTTAAATACCCTCAGAATTGAAAAATCCGGGCGCTATATAGTTGAAGCATACCTTACATATACAGTTACAAATACAAACATTGGTCTAGAATATTTTAGTTTGTTTAATATATCTCCAAGTACTGATCAGTCACATCCACAATCAAAAATAGAAAACGGCAAACGGATACTAAAAGGACCATTTGAAGCATATCTTCCGGAATTACATCATTGGATCATCTTTCCGATCATAAAACACAACACTACACAAGTTTTCAATTTTGAAAAATCAAGTTTAAAAATGTTTTACATACCGGAATGATTAGTATTAATAAAAATTATCCATTCTATATTATATGGAACAAAAAATTATATTATCATCAGAAAAAGCGTCAATAATTAATAGCTCAAATACACCGAGTAATTTTACAACTGTATTTGACAGACCATTAATATTAGGCAGGAACAAACAATATGGTATTGGACTCGATAAGATTAATTCCATGACTTACTCGTGGTATAATATTAGTGAGGATTTTAATAACAAAGTGATAAGGTATCGCAATGGAACAGATTGGAAAAGTATTATTTTTACAAATGGAAATTACAGTTATGCTGATATCGATAATTACATAAAAGAAACATTGACTGTAAACAATGATTTAACTGATGACTCTCCTGTCCCGATAAGAATTGAGTTTGATTTATCAAGTTTCAAATGTTTAGTTACCATTAATAATAATTTCATGCTTGATTTAAGAGAAACACATTTTCACACCTTAATCGGGTTTGACAAAGATGCAGTTATCAGAGAAACTAAATTTGGAACTGTGACACCAAACATAACAAATTCAATTGTTACATTTATATCCACTGTGATTTGATAAGTAATTCTATTGTTGATGGATCATACGGGGATGTCATTTATGAAATAAGCACAGCTGATCTTACGAGATCATATCCTTTCAAAGATGAACCGATAAGAGTCGGGTTCTGTGAAGTAAACAAAACAATCATTAACAGTATTAATATTTACATTACCGACTTCTCTGACAAAATTATTAATCTTAATGGTGCCCACACATCATTTCGATTTGTTTTAAAGGAATTAATGTAACATAAGTTATATGGCATGTTTAAAAAAAGTTTATGACACTAGTACGGGAACATATACTCAAGTTGACCGATTAACTGGAGCTGGTATATTTGACATTTTTTCAAAAGTCGGATCGAAGATATTTAGTGAGTCTGTGAAAACAGCAGGCAAAAAAGCATTAGAAACTGCTGGAAAACAAATCTTAGAAAGTGGTTCTAAAAAACTTGGGGATGAAGTAGGAAAAATGGCTGCTGATAAGTTAGTTTCAGTTATTAAACCTAAACCAAAAGGTGAGATGATTTTAAAAGAACTTACAAAGGCTGCCGCAAAAGATGTAGCTAAAGTTGCGGCTGATGATATAATTGAAGAAGATGTAAATGCAAAAATTAACAGATTACTATCCGGAAGTGGAACCAAAAATATTAATGCGAGAATTAATCGATTAATTAATAAAAAAATAATCTAATTACTAGTATATATAGATGTTTCGAAGTAATCAATATAATACTAGATACGAGCATGTACCTATTCAGTTAGATACCCCCGTGACACAACCAGGAAATAATACCAGACAAATGAAAAGTGGTTATCAGTTTACAATAAATGATAGAAGTTCTTACTTTGATTGGTATAACGCATATTTTGAAATCAGTTTTCGAGTAAACAAAGTTGCTGATGGAACCAATTTCGCAGACGCTGACAGAATTGCTTTAATTAACGATGCAGCTTCACTGATTGATCAAATGCAAGTAAAGCAAAATGGAAAAATAGTTTACGATGGAAATACTCTTCACAGATTTGTTAATATCAAAAGCTTGCTTGAAATTTCTGACGATTATGCAAAGACAACCGGAACAAACGAATACTTTTATTTAGATAATACGACTGCGGCAGAATCTCGGGATGATCAAGCCGGTTATAATTCAGGATTTGCGATTCGTCATGCTTTGATCATAACTAATCAAAAAGTTGACTCTATAATTCCATTAAACAAATATTCCTTCTTTGGAGGTTTGGAAACAAACATGCTTCCTCCTGGCCAAATTCAAATTAGCTTACAACTGACAAATGATAATGTGTTAATTTTCAAATCAAGTGGTGATGACGGCCGAGTAGTTATTAATAAATTAGTTTTGTGGATACCCAGAATGATATTTAACTCAGATGGTTTAAGTTACGTAATGACAAATCATATGACATCAACAAGATGGACTTATCTTCGTGAAATGATACAAGAAAGCGGAAGTTCTCAACTAACTGAATCCGTATTTAGAATAACAGCTGGAGTCAAAAGTCCCAAACATGTGTTTGTGTATTTGCAAAGGTCAGACAAGAGTTCACACCAAGAGCGAAATCCTCACCTTTTGGATACTTTTAAACTAAATGCTTATGATGCTGCTTCTTATTTGCAAACAGCCAGATTGGAAGTTGGAAATGGAGTTTATTATCCAGAAACTGAATACAGTTATGATAATATTATAAGAATATTCAGAGTTGTTATTAATTATTCTTACAAGCAAAATGATAAAAACACTGGAACTTTACCCAATACGGGTAATTTTAAAAATCTCTTCGGAATGATATATTTCGATTTAAGGTAGCCAGCATATTTCACTACCGTTCATGAACAGTCTCAATCAAACCGAGGCTGCAATATTTCGTATGTGTCGTGCTCGGCCGTTTCCAAAGGTCCATTATCATACTTTTTTTACAAGGGAAATGAGGTTAGTGTTGATCCAAAACAACTGAATTTGAGATATAAATTAAATACAGTTCCAGGAGCTCCTTATAAAGCTTATGCTCTCGTCCTTTATGAGGAAGATGTTGTTATTGATACTGTTGGAAATGAACTAGTTATTGTTTAATCTAACTTATAGTATATATGACTTACGTAAATTATTCAGTAAATTTATCAGATGGGCAAAAACAGAGTTTAGCGAGGGCTTATGAAGATAAGAGTGAATTAACACTCAGGTTAAAAAATAACCAACTAACTGGGAATTTCCCCTTGTCGCTGACAGCTACTCAGATTAACAATATTAACAAAGCTAAATCTAGCGGACGGGGATTAGACATAAATATATCGAAATCGCAGATGAGATCCCAGTCTAAAAATGGAGGCTTTTTAGGTGCATTAGCTGGTTTGTTAATTAAAACAATATTACCAGCAGTTGCTAGATTTGCTCCAAAGATATTAGGACCTCTAGCAACAGGAGCATTAAGTGGTCTGGCTAGTACTGGTATTGGTAAAATATTTGGAAATGGAATGGTAACGGTTCCTGCTGATAAAAAACAAACACTTTTAAAATCAAATAAATTAACAGCTGCGCAAAAAATAAAATAGTAAAGTCAAAAGGTTCCTGCACTATTAAACTAACACAAAAACAACTACAAGACGTACTAGCATGTGCTTCTAGTAATAAGATGGTAACCGCTCCTAAAACGGTAACTGTTCCCAGTACTAACAAACAGCAAGATGTAACGGCAACTGTTCCTAGTGATAAAAAACAAACACTTCTAAAATCAAATAAATTAACAGCTGCGCAAAGAAACAAGATAGCAAAGTCAAAAGGCCGCTGCCCTGTTAAATTAACTAAAAAACAACAGCAGGACGGAGGATTTCTTGGAATGCTTGCATCATTAGGAATTCCATTGATTGGATCTCTTATTAGTGGTTTAACTGGAAAAGGTTTGCAAGTAGGTAAAAGAGGACAAGGGTTAAGAGTTGATAGAAGAGGACAAGGTTTGCAAGTAGACTCACAAATTAGACCATACAGAAGTATCCCATTTGTAAAAAAAAATTATATTTCAAAAACAAGCCTATCTCTAACTTAAGCATAATAAAATGGGTCAAGCAGTTAGGTATACAGAAATTCAGGGGAGTGTTTAGCAAGAACAAATTACCAACAAAACAAAATAAACAAGAATGTGGTATTATTAATCTTGATGATTATATTGGACCTGGTACACACTGGACTTGTTACTCTGATAATTATTACTTCGATCCGTTTGGCTTGAGTCCACCAAAAGAAGTTCTGGCATACATACCTGATATAAAATACAACACCATTCAATATCAAGACAAAGCAAGTGTCCTGTGCGGATATTTCTGTTTGTACTTTGTCAAAAAGTTGCAAGAAGGAAATAGTGTGTACGATATTCTATACAAATTATTAAAACCTTACAAGCCGATAGAAAATGAAAACATCATAAAATCATATTTTGTAAACGAAGTTTAATCTAATCATATTATATATGAGTTATTGCATAAAAGAAAAAAAGGTTACTGAAAATGTTGATCCTAAGTATGTTTTAGCAAAAAATGGTAGAAAAATGTTAAGAGCAACTTGTGCATCTTATGGTATTACTAAAACAAAGTTTGTTAAAAACACAGAAAGTGGAAATATTGATATTCATAAAGCTATGCTTCCTCTGTTACCTAAAAAGGGATTAACACTTCCTGGTTATAAATATTGTGGTCCTGGTAATCCACTTGATAGTGGAGAACCGACAAATGACTTAGATGCTGTTTGTAAAGATCATGATTATTGTTATGATGAAAATCCTAGTAATAAATCAATGTGTGATAAAAACATGCTTGCTGGTTTAAAATCTAGTAAGTCTAAAACTATTGGAGAAAAGATTGCTAAAAATTTGATAGTAAAACCAGTTATTAGTACTAAATACAAACTTGGTCTTGGAAACTCAAAAAACTAGAAAAGGCGTTGAAATGGACTGACAAGTTAGCAGATGAACTTCATAAGCCTATACGAAGAAAGTTCACTCAACGCCGTGTGATTGTTAATGAAATTGATAAAATATGGTCTGCTGACTTGGTTGACATGCAATCGTTTTCAAAGTATAATAAAGGTACTAAATACTTACTGTTATTGATTTATTTAGTAAATTTGCTTGGGTTGTACCCGTTCCAAATAAAACTGGTTTAGAAATTACCAAAGCGTTCCAACAGATAACCAGTACAGGAAGACAGTGTAAATTGTTGTGGGTTGATCAAGGTGTGGAATTTTACAACAAGACGTTTAAGCAATTTCTTGATGATAATAATATCAAAATGTATCACACTTTTAATTTCGGAAAAGCTGTAGTAATTGAACGATTTAACAGGACATTAAAAGAAAAGATGTGGAAATATTTTACAGCTAACAATACAAATACATATTTAGACGTGTTGCAAGAAATGGTTGACAAGTATAATAACACAAAACATCGGAGTATTAAAATGACGTCGATTGAGGCTAGCGATGAGAAAAATAAAGGAACAGTGTATTTCAACTTGTATGGAAAGATGAAAAGTAATCAAATTAAGCCAAAGTTTAATATATGTGATAATGTTAGAATCAGCAAATATAAAAGAACGTTTGAGAAAGGCTATACTCCCAATTGGACTGAAGAAATATTTGTTGTTGATGAAATTCAAAACACAAATCCTGTGACATACAAAATAAAAGATTTAAACAACGAAAACATTGATGGAAGCTTTTATGAATTAGAAATGATAAAAGCAAAGCAAGAAATATTCAGGATTGAAAAAGTAATACGACGTGATTATAAAAAGAAATTAGCACTAATAAAATGGGCTGGTTATAATAATAGATTTAACAGTTGGGTATCATTTAAAGACATTCAAAACATTAAAACGTAATTGTACAAAACGTCAAGGGCCTTTAAAGCATTTGCTGTGTATTTAGTGTACTAAACTGTAGAGTGTTAATCGATATCGATATTAAGTTTAAATCTTAAAGTGCTTGAAACGTCACTTTGTATCAACCAATCGATAAAGGTTCGGCCTACATTTTAACACTGTTTTACAAGTATATAAGGCAGTGAAATACTGCAGTCTAGTCTCACTCTTAACACGGTGACATACCCTTTTTTGGGAATAGAGACCTGAAGAGTGAAAGTTGAAAGCGATACTTTGTATTACGCTTTTAACAAGAACGTTTATATTATAAACGGTCACGTGACATAGCAAACGTTTATTTTATAAACGGTCACGTGACATAGCAAATGTTTATTTTATAAACGGTCACGTGACATAGCAAACGTTTATTTTATAAACGGTCAAGTGACCTCGGAAAAAATGATACGCAGAGCGATGATGAAGACTACTGCCCGGTTCCTTCTGACTTTGCTTAATGAGTTGCAAATGTTATGTTATTAAAATGACAAAACCGGATTGATTAGTAGTATAGATACTGAGAGTATCAGGCGAGTTTCCCAGAGCGGGGTTGCTTGAGAAAACTGTTAAAATATGTTGGGATGTTGATTTAGGCGTGACTTACATTTATAAGAGGTACGCCTGAGTCCCCCCTGGCATATTTCACTAGTTATTCTCGTTCCCCGCGAGGAGAAACTGGCCTGGTACTCTCAGTATCTATACTACTGGTACATATATGTATAAAACAATTCAATAGTTTTTATCAAAATTTACAGTATGTCTTGCATCACATAACTGTCCCGTGCAGCTGAATCGGGAACGCGTTCGTTTGATCTGCACGTGTAATTTTAGCGTGATCTTGGAGTTCAGTCCCAAGAAGTCGTACATTTTTGTACGGCTATTGAATTCCGACAAAACATCTTGTTTTTATTGGTAAATATACTCAGCAAAAATAGAACGTCCCTCTTTTAAGCTGTGATTTGCATAGGGTTGACTTTGTTACACTTTGTGCACCAATCTAGATACAATTTCATAATTTTATACTTATCACTCAATCATTCTGATCAATATTAATAACCACCAAAAACCAAAGTTTGCCTGTTCTGCTAAAACATGTTTTATTCAAATTGCGAAATCACTATATTTTTATTATAAAGGGAGATAATCTGAAAATATTCGTTCTTGAACGCTGTATGGCGCAAAAATGAGTGAAAAGATCAGCGTCTTTTGTCTGTTTTTGTGGTGATGAGGTCATTCTCTGTTTATTTCAATATAACAAAACTGTGTTAACTCAAAGTTTTAACCACAAGACTCGGAAATGCTGTTTAAACCAAATCAAGGGGAATAAGTGTGCCCATAAGTTTGATTCGAAGAAAATTGTTTTCATGACAGTGCTGGCCTTTAACAAAGGTATTGGCATATAAGATTAAATAAAATGTAATTTCATTGTGTCTAAATCTATGGGTAAAGTTGGGGACGTTTCTAGTTTTGCTCAGTATAGTTCATAATGAGTTTGTGTAATGTTTGTCAACGTAATTGTTTTGTGTTTTATAAGCTAAAAGTTCCGGCGATTGTAAATGTTTATTTGTTGGTTGACTGTATTCTGTGAATTCTTCATTTCTTGTTCGACAATTATATAGGTTTTTCTGACAGACGTCAAAGGAAACACAATTAAACAGTTCAATGACTAATGTCATTGTGAATACAGAATACAGAATGCAGAATACATATGTATAAAATCAGAAGATCAGTGAGAAGTAGAGTCTACAGTCAGTCTACAGTCTACAGTCAGTCTTGAAAGAGTCCAGCAGCGTTATGCTGTTAAGAGATGCCCTCGGACTTTCTGTCCGTCGGCCGTATCATACTATGGAATACTGTTATTCAGTTTTACTTTAAATTTACTTGGGAGTGTTATCTGGATGTGTACTGTAATAAAACAATATTGGAAAACGTTATTATTATTTAATTGAAATACAATTATGGACTACCCAGCACTTCAATTAATATCAAAAAGAATGTACAACCATAACAAATACACTGTCGATATACGGAGAAAATATATGTTGATATACAGAACACAAAACCTCGTTACATTTGTACATTACCTTGGTTACACAATTTAGATTCACGGTAGTTCGTGAAGAAGGGTCTTGTTCAATTTGATAGTTTACAGAAACCAGTTTCAAGGTCAAGATTAAGTTCATTAACACTTTTCAGCTGAAACAAAAACACTCGGTCTTAAATTAAACTTCAGTTTATTGTATACTTGTGTATCGTAAGAAATTGACACAAAACAAAGGCGTTCACTTTACCAAAAATAACGCCAATGCCGAGAGTACAATATCTCTTTCTGAATTCTTCGACCTTGAATGAAAAAATTGCTAAAAAAAAAGCTCATTCCACCAATTTTCGTGTTTAAATTACGTCACAGTATAGTAGTCTTATATTTTATATAGCTGCCACGCATGTTTTCTTTATTTTAAATTATTCTTTTGCCGTTTGATTTTGTAAATACGCGCCGAAATCAATGTCTGCATAATTAGAGTTAATTATAACAGTGTTTTAATTGTTATATTTATCTGCTTAAATAAACAACAGTAAGTTGCTTGCGCTAATCGTAGTCCGGAATGGCCAACTTCACATTGTGTAGTTTTGACCAAACCTTTGAGACATTACCAATTAATGAGTCCTTGTATTTCACAAACATTGTGGTATCTCGAATTTTTTGTTCTCCGTAATTAAGGTCGCACCCTTCCCAGGTGCGGTAATGATGCATATATCCTAAATTTGTAGGAACAATATAGGATTGAAATCCCTGGCTCATTTTTTCAACATAGTTTGTATCCAGGTCGTCTACAGCATCTGTTCGAACAATATATTTTGATCTTACATTTGCTTCCCATTCTCTTTCTTCTCTTTTTAAGTGAAACAACGTTTTCAGTCGGAATTTTTTGGCAATATCTTTTTCAGTAAACTTTTCATTTGAAACATTCATAACCGTTTCGTAAAATACATTTTTAAAAATATAAGCGCCTTTTTTGGGTAGTTCTTTGAGCATATCATTCCAACACGTGCTTTTTTTGGTATGAGGAATGATGAATTCATCTAAGTCCACAAATACTAGAAACCGGGATTTTTCCCTAATTCTGTACAGACATTCGTTAACAGACAGAACAGTACCATGCTCCGATATATCGGTTGTCGGAAGTGGCCATTGCACTACATCCACTAAACCTTGTTTGGAATAATAATTTAACACCTTAACAACATTAGCTTCCGAAGAGAAATTGTAAATTACAAACTTTTCTGCTCCTAGAAGTTTGTGTATCTCTATCCATTCTACAAGTTCATGGGCACGTCCGTATCTACTGTGCAGAGGTTTGAGGCAAACAGTAAAATTTCTTTCGTATGACGTCTGTTTAATTTCTGTGACGGGTATCCAGTGTTTCGAACTTTGACCTCTTTGTGTGACGATTGCAATAGTATTCGGTTTGTCCTTATTCGGCAGTCTGCATTTGAAATTGCACGTTTTATATCTGAAACCAGCAGAGATAAAATAAATTTTCAAAATATATTGAAAGTATACAGGAATAATTAATATATCGTTGCCTTTTCCACTTAAGTTTATAACACAATATTTAGTGGGGTGGCGGTGTGGGTGTGGTGGGGGTATAGATCGAGAAGCTTTTTGTTTTCGTACCAATTCTCATACAGGGTGCCTAGTTTGTTGATATTTTTAAAAAAATATTTTTAAAAAATGAGATAAATACGGATTACACTGGGATAGGAAGAGATCTAAAGAATAATTAATTGGAAAAAAGTGTCCCATATGGTATTGACTGTGTCTGTGAAGTTTAAAGGCAATGCATTGCAGTATTCATGTATTTTATTTGATTAAGACCGAAGTAGACAACAGAATAGAAGAATAACAACATTTGAATAGAAGAGAACAGAAGAAAACGTGCGACAGAATATAAGAATATTTCATGGGTATCCGGTGAAGATAGGGAATTCCAACTCGAGGTATAAGTGATTTTATCGGAACCTAGGCTCTGCCGAGGTTCCGATTAAAACACTTATACTGAGGTTTGGAATTCTCTATTTGTAGCGAATACCCATGATAGATTCTTTTTCTTGCATATCAGAGACATGTTGTGCGTTGACACAGCCAGCTACTAACGTTTTGCATATTTTCCTGCATACCGGATGTTGTCGTGCGTGATTTTCATCTCGACCCTAGGGTGAGATGGAAATATCTAGCCCCCGTAAAATGACGGATATCCTATCCGGTATGCAAGAAAAAACTTTCCATCCCCCATGTAAAACGTGAATAGCCTTATCCGGTATGCAAGAAATTTATTTTTTATGCCGTTACTTGCGTTAGAGAAGTAGGTATTTACACAAGTTGGCCCCAAACAGGTGAACAAGTTCTTGGGTATGCAAATTCCAACTATTATTAGTTATTGGGTTTGTTACTGACCCCCTACAGAAATATGTGGGGTCAGTCAGATGTATAGGGGACATACATCTGACTGACCCCACATATTTCTGTAGGGGGTCAGTAACAAACCCAATAACTGATTTATTGCATCGAGCACCTTTTTTAAGGCAAACATTTAACCCAACCCATTTAAATAATGGAGCGTCATCGTCATTGAGACGTTCGCGCAGTTTGACGTCATAACTATAGAATAATGGAGGGTCACCATGTGACCTCTCTAATCCAATGAAATTCCTAGGATTTTGTGCGAGGTGCAATAAAAAGGCTCTGTTACGTACGAAGAAGCGTGTATGTCAATGGAGAATGCCGGTTTGCATAGTTTTACTTTTTGTGATGGCCCAAGATAGCAGGCGCACATCAGATACCAGGTGAGAGCTACGCGTGCATTTCAAATGCATAATCTCCTACAGTACAGTAGACAATTCTTCGAACGTAACAGTAACTGACATGAAAACAAAAATAGTAGAAGAAACAATTATAAATTAAACTACAGATAAGAGTGCGTCTAAAATAACAGAGATTAACAGGAACACTAACACAGCACAGGAAATATCTACAAATAAGATGTCAATAGGGGATTATACACCAAATAGAAGAACACGAAAAGACCTAACCAACACACCGTTTTCAGGTTGTATTAACGGATCTAATGTGAATACAGATGGATGTAAGCAGAAAATGGACTGAGGATTAAAAACTCCAGAAACCCAGAACGACAAAGATATAACCAATATGGATAATGATAAAGTGTTAAAGCTCATCCAGAATCTGTTCTTTCATCTGTATTGTTCAAAGTTCACCAGTCAAAAGAAAATAACTTTGACTTCAAGAGAGAGTTACAAGAAAAACTTGAGCAGATATCGAATAAACAACTGAAACTTCAGGAAGCAATTTCTGTGTTTTCAGTAGATATGTCAGCACGTGTAAATAGATGTAATAGGGAAGTTCAAGGTGTGTACGAAATGTTACGTACAAAACAGGCAGTAGATTGTAATGCTGTTAAATGTGATATTATTGCAAACATTCCCAGCTAACAACAGAATGTCAACTCAAGGAAGAGCACAGCAGAGAACTCTCTAAAGGTGCTTGACAAATCCATACATGCCATTAAAAAGATGTAGACAGTTCCTCAAGAGAAACTAAGTCTGATTCAAACTTTATGCGAAGTACAACATAGAATATGCAAGAATCCATCACAGGTGGTTGCAAACATGAAGTAAAAACCGTAGAGGAAGACTTACAAAGTATAGTAATAAGTTTGGAATCACAGCTGAATACGGCTAAATTCTCAAAGACCCGTAGAAGCAACAAAACGCTTAGAAAGGAAGAAGAACCAACAACTGAAATGATCTCAAGGTTTACTCCAATGGCAGTATCTAACAGTGAGGAAAAAGAAGACAATGAATTAACATTTGCAGAGGTTGTTAAAACTACACTAAGTAAACTGTTGAAAGAAGCAGAACGAGATGCACATATAGCAAAAGAAAATACCGAAATTAAGAAATCCATTCGTGAAGACATAACAAATGAACAAGATGAGATAGTAAACCAATCAGTAAATAGAGAAAATACTGATGAAAAAAGAAAGGTGCAAAGTAATGGACACAATGGGAAGCCGATAGTATATCCCATTGGAGACTCACTTATCGGTCAAACTAACGCTCCCGTCATTGGAAAAACAATAGGTACTTTTGCTAAGAAGCTTAAATCTCCAACAATACAGAATATAACACAATAGTCAGAGCAACTGCAGAATGGACACCATATAATGTTACATATAGAGATCAACAACCTACGAGATAAAATGTCTACCAAAGACTGTGTTACAACGTATGTAGACGTGGTGACAACACTTAAAGAAGCCATATTCTCAATATCGAAACTTTTGCCTGTAGGAGACAATGCAGTAGAGATGGAGAGATCTTTATTTAACGAAGAAATGAGAAAGCCAATTTATCAACTGCACGGTAATAAAATATCGTTCATTGATCATGACAATATGGCGGAGCGGGGTTCAATCAGGATAAACTACTTCAAACAAGACCAACCACCTGTCTTATAGTGGAATCAAGAGATTTCAGTGACAATTTACTCGCTGAAATACAACCACATGTTCATGAAAAAAAACAGAAGAATGCGCATGCAAGTCTTCGTGAAAGACAAACGGACTATAGTAAGAATCAGTACACGAATAGACGTATCAGCAGCCAAGAAGGAAACAGAGAGGGCAGTAATGGCGGACGAAATAGAGACGATAGACGACCTTTTACTTCAAGAATGGATGAAGGTAGCAGATCTTCTTACCAGAACAGGAGGAACGGAAGTCACAACAATGAACAATATATAACCCAACATCAAAGCGATGCGTATGACAGGATGAGTATGAGCTATAATAGACAGTCAAACGAAAATAGGGTCAAAAGAAGACAGTTGGCATAGGGATGATCACTACAGGAACCGTTACAGAGATGGAAACGCTAGAGGAACATTCTCATATTACAGTTAATCATAATATAATGATCATCTATTAGCTTACTATATATAAATAAGGTGTCGATATATGTGTTTCATTATATATTACGTATTTCCAACGTAATGTACTAAGACGTTTATTGTACACATTATAACTACAATAGTCTGTTCCTACCCAAAAACGTATTTATTGAATTATAAAGTATAATCACAAATGGTTGACAATTCTCTTACAGTTAGTTGTTGGAATCCGTCGGATGGGGACGTAAACCGGGCTGTTCCGTGTATCGGTCTATCATCCGAGCACGTTAAAAAAACATAGGAATCTATTCGAAAATAAGAGTAGGGCACGGTTCCCGGATTCCTATGTATCCTGTCCTCTCTCTGGGGCGGCTCTAAAAAACCTATACTGTGTTGAAGAGCACATGCGGATAATTCTATAGATATATCTTTTTCGGGTTACTATGTATTTAGAAAAGATAGACCTAAACACAAAAAGGCTTGGTCCCCTTCAGGTCGTATCGTTTTAATGGTCAGGGAATCTATGAAACATCTATATAAATTTGATCCTATTTCTGACAGTGATAGTATTTGGTTGCAAATAATGAACGAATATTCTGGCCTTTCCAGCGACATATATCTAGCTTTCATTTACTTACCACCAATTACATCTTCATATGGCAAAGTACATGGGAAAGAAATTCTCCAAAATATAGAATATTGTTCTTGTCGAATTAAAGTTATAGCAGGTGGTGATTTTAACGGAAGAATCGGAGAATCTAAAGACATTGTAGATGCTGGAGATGATAGGTATTTACCACTACCTAATAACAATATTCAATATCATTTCTTAAACCGTATATCTTGCGATTCTATCATAAATATGTATGGCAGAAGTATATTAGATACATGTATGGACAACCAACTTTATATTGCAAATGATAGAACCATAGGTGACCTATTAGGAACATTCACATGCCTTACTCGAAAAGACAGTAGTGTTGTTGATTATTTTATATGCAATAAATCCATATTCTCAGCAGCGAATTTTATGAAAGTGCATGATCATGATATTTTCTCTGATCATTGCATGACATCTTTAAAGGCATTTTCTGTAGTTTTTCATGCGCAGAATTTTGGGCGACTTCTCTTCTAAAACTGTTGGATGGATTTTATTAAAAATTTACAGGAATGTTGCTCTTGATGTATAGTTGTATTAATTGTCTTTATTTATATAAATGCTTATTATCAGAACTATACATAAAATAGGAAAAATGTAACATTTCGTAAAAATTCAAACAAAATTAAAAAAATTAAGCATAAAGGTAGGGTTCCTAAAAGCAATATTTAATCTCAATAGGCATGGTGATCTATAGTTTTAATTGCATATATTGTCTTATTATATGTTCAAATAAGTGCCTAGGAAGTTTAAAAAAAATCTGTTTAGGAACATAACAAAAAAGGAAAATATAGATTTCTATATAATTTCATACAAAACTTGGCCTTTTAGTGTAGAGGTAGGGTTTCAAAAAAAAATTCTAAACAAGCATGGGGACCTAACATTTTTATTGGACATTTTGTTTTTATATATTTTAAACTATGTGCTTAGAATGTTTAAACAAATTCTATTATTGGGAACATACAAAAAAGAGAGGAAATTTTATCATTATGGGCTAATTTGTGCATAAATTGTGAGTATTGGTCTAAACAGATTTTGTATGAAAGATAGGTTTTACATAAAGATGAGCTTTAAAAAAAAATATTATTAAATGTTCTTTACTTTAATACAATTTTAGCAGAATTGTGACCAATGAATAAATGATTAGACTTCACAAACGTCTTATTTATCTATTTCATGGACTTGTTCGATTTTTGGACAGATTGGCATGACGGTGGCATTACAAATTATTTTTTTAAATTTTAACAATTATGGTTACCTACCATTATTTTGCATTTTCTGTCTCTATATATAACAGACAAAAAGTTTAAAGAGAATCTGTTATGCAGAAAAAACTATAGAAAATGTCTTTAAGGTTATTGTTCAATAAATGTTGTTGTTTAGAACTGTTCATTAAGCAGACGGTCATAAAAAAGTTGATGACGAAATGTGCACAATAAACATGTGCAGACGTAGTTTCCGCCATCAGTCGAAATCACATGGCGGTCGAAAACAGATAGAAAGACGATACTTCAAAAATAATTCATTATCTGCATTATACCCCACCCACCCATCATTTAATATGCGAACATTATTTTTCCGGGTTCATTGTGTTAATATAACGCTATTGTGTCAACGAGAAATTTGACTTCCAACTATTTACCGAGATGGTTTAAGTTACTGGGTTATGCGATGTCAAATATACAGACTAAAACAATCGGAGTCAACTGTTTACCTTTTTACGAGTTCGGCTTTTTGCTCGATAGGCTGGCTCCTTTCCTACAGTTTAGCCAACGAACAAGTTCTTGGTTAAAGTTTCGGGCATTTTCCCTCGTAATGATGCCCTAGGAATCAGACTCTCATCAAGATCTGGTTATAAAGCTACAGAAACTCTGGATTGAGTGATTGTTGAATTGACTTCCGCGTTACTTTCGGCAATGTTTACAAAATCCGCTGTCGATTACCCGGAAGAAGTGCGCGTGACGTCACGCCTTATGCGTGTATTATTGCGCATAGTATTTCAGTTCGTTTTTTTCAAAAAAGACACGTATATACAGTATACAATGACAATTATTCACAATCAGTAGTTATAGTATTCGATATATATTACGTTCATGTCAGTCACCTTATGAGGTAAGTTATACTTGATGCAGTTAAAGGAACTACATGCTGGAAGTGCGTAAAACACCCATCCCTATTTGGGCATATGATATTAATGCGCATAATATTTCGTTAAACCAAACAAAAAAGACATGTTTATACTGTATACAATTACAATTATTTCATTATTTCACAATCAGTAGTTATATTACTCGGTATACATAACGTTCATGTCAGTCACCTTATCAAATTAAGTTGTATTTGAAGCAGTTAAAGGGGACTACATTGCTTACAACGGTAAAGCGTTCCATCCGTTTTAAAAAAAGTCCATATTCACAAACTCCACTATACACATATATACACACATACATGATTCCAAAGAGTTAGCCATGCTGACGCATGGCGACTCAAAAATGGTACATTATAGATTGTCGAAAAGTACTTAAGGAAGTAAACTCTGCAGAAAATGCTTTCAACAGGGATACAACAAATGCATACTTGAGATCTTTAGCGTTATTATATAAAATCAAAAGAGTACAACACACTTACTAAATATAAACGAAGAAAATACAGAGACGAGTTGATTAAAACCCTAAGTGATGAAATACAAAAATACCCTCAATCAGCGTGGAAGATCATTGATGAACTTAAGGATTGGTTTGAACATTTCTATAAACTACTTAATAAGGACATTACCTCCATACCTAGTAAGAGAAAAGAAGAAGTAGAATCATAATTATTTCATTATGAAAAACTACATCCCAATTGCAATTTAAATTATGATATCAACGAAAAGGAAATAACGTTAGCATGCAAAAAATAAACAATTTTTTAGCGTTTTCGCTTCTTGGAGAAGAGGTTGGCTGGGGTATGAATGTTAATACTCTGACCACGTAATGTTTACATAAGTATTCTAATTTTACATGCAGCTTTCCAAATTATTCACAAAATTACCGATGGACATTTTTCCTGGCGATTAAGAATGGCCGATGTTATGAAACTACGGAAATGACGTGATAAATTGTATAACATCGATTTTGATACTGACCACAGCATTATCCCCGTGAAATTTCGTCTACTTCCGTTGAAAAATATATGAATAGCTGGGATTTGAACATAAACCATTGCAAACTTCTGTAACGTTGGACATGCCGTTTTTTTGACGTTTTCTGTGACAAAATGTGTGGCAAATAACAAAATAAGATAAAACAACCACATCAATATATTTTAATGAAAAACTTATGTATATTTTTATTTATATTTGCTTTCAAGACGAAATAGATTAAATTGAAAACCTAAACCAAGCAACGCAGTTCGTTTTGTAATTTGTACCAACAGAGTGCGCAACGTCTGTAGTCTCTCAGAAAGACGTCGGTTTCGTCTGAATACCCCGTGCGCGCTTGCATTTTCAAGGGAATGTAGCGCCACGGCCAAACAAGCTTTATTACTGAGAGTTCTGAAAAACTTGGAAAACGGTGAAAGAATTATCAAAATCGGATGATAAGCAAAAAAAGATATGACCATTTAAAGGTTGTTCTAAAACGAATATGGGAGCCGCCATTTTTAGAACTATGACATCATAGTTCCAAATTACCATATATGGAATATTGATCAAAATCATTTAAAGCAAAGAAAGTCGCTGCAAATGAATGCTAAATCCTTTACTGGTAATATAAAGCATTATTGCCATTAAGTATACATATTTTTCATAAAGTAGCTGTCATTTTTTCCTATTAAACAGTAATTTTTCATATTTATAAATATTCCATATATGGTCATTATAACTGTGATGTCATAGCTCTCAAAATGGCGGCTTCCATATCCGTTTCAACAGAACCTTCAAATAATCATAACTTCTTTGTTTATCATCCGATTTTGGAAATTCTTTCACCTTTATTCATTTTTTTCAGAACTCTCAATAATAAAGATAGTTTGGCTGTGGCGCTACATTCCTTTTAATATAAACATAGTTGTGAATATGTTAGTGTCATCCCACTTTGACCTCTTTAATCTGTTTAATGCAGACGACAATTGTGAATATTTGCTCACATTGTTAGATTACATTTAAATGTTTCTGATTAACTTTTTAATTTGAATACTTCATTGAATGCATGTTTATTAAACATTTTCTTCTTGTCTAGTCAATTCAGTGGTTCTAAAACAATAAACAATTGCTCAATTAATATTTTTTAATTTTGATTTACATATATAAATAGACGCAAGTTCAATTTATCAATTAAAATATCATGGATTTTCGTTTGTTTTGTGAAAATGTTGCTTTAAAATATGTTTTTTAAAAGTATTTGCCTACCTACCGAATATTTGAAATTAGAATCGGAATATGGCAAACATATTAAATAGTTTTAGTTTTAATGTATTTATATTTTAATATGTGTTTTTGGTTGATTGTGTTCTGTGAAAGCTACATTTCCTGTTCGACTTTTATACCTCCTTGTTTACGATGTAAAATTATATCTAACCTTTGATCCTGATCGTTAATATACGCATGTACCGTGGCTTCCATTTCATTCATGGTTTTTGTAGGTGATGAGTATCCTAGTTGACAGAAGAATTTACTGTTGCCAGTCACCGCACCAAATACTGTCACAACTGTGGGCGACCTTTCCTCATAATAGGCGGAGAACACATACGCCTGGCTGTCGTTATACACGTCGAGCCATATTTTCCTCTGCGCTTCTGAAATCGATTCCCGTTTGAAAAGTTGCAAAGCTTTATGTGTGACAGGCCATTTGGTACTTTGTACTGCCAGTTCAAGAAAGTAGTAACATAATAAGCTGCAGCCGATTATAGTCAATAAACAGCTGAACTTGTTGAACTTCATTTTCTCATTCAAATTTAACTTGCAATTCCAAATAAGATAGCGTCTTATACACTTCGTAAATGTACACCTCCTTGATTTTATGAAATTTAAAAAAGTATTATTATTATTATTATTATTGCAATGTTTATCCGCATCATATGTACAACTTCTTGGTAAGTAATATATTCGGTACAATTAGTACTACAAACATATTCATTAACAGCCGTTAAAGAAACACGTGTCATGACTAATTACAATTTGTAACAAACAGTAAGTGGTTTGCCAAAGGGAACTTTGACCGTAATTGTTTCTCATTATTGGTTTGCCTTCAGCGCTTTGTGTGATTGTCTCAGAGTCGGACCGATGCTCTTGACGATGACAATTAAGATAAAGACATATTTGATGATGGAATTTTTATAATAACTTTCAGCAGTCTATACCTGTTGTTAGCGATTCGCTTCTAAGGTACTTCTTGATTGTCTTCCTGGGGATAAAGTGTCTTGCTCAGGGACACAACGCATATGGTTATTACGGCGGGAATCGAACCCACGACGTTTGGATCATGGGTCCAACGTTCTACCACTAGACCACTGCGCTCCACGTAATAACGTATATAAATGAGGATGTAACTTCCCCCCCCCCCCACCCCACCCCCCTCCCCCACGAGTACTGAATACTCCTTATTTTAGAGACCGAGTACTGAATACTATTTAGCTCCGGACAAAAATTCTAGACGATTATCAAAATTAGACCTTTATATTTACATTTTATGATTTTTTGTACATATTTGGTTTTAAAAATACATTTTATGAGTACTAAATACTAAATAGTGTGTTGTGCGAGTACTGCGTACCAGGCTCGTGCGTACTGAATACCGCCTAAAACGCCCTGAATACTGCGTACCAAAACGGGGGGAGGGTTTCAGCCTCATAAATGTATAGTGTAGATGTAATGAGATTATTGATTTGAAATATATGTGTTTTCAGTGTCTCATAGGTCGTTATTACGACCGGGTATAAAAGTTTGTTTGTGTAATATATGTATATGTTTGTAACTTTTATATGTGACACTATAATAAACTAATAACGTCTTAAAGTCTCTATGCAGAGATTGTTCGATAAAACTCAAACAATGTGAAAAGAGAATGATTAAAAAATACAGGGCCACGTTTTATTAAACATCTTATGATAAGTCTCAAATTTTAAAACTGTTCACATTTTTGCACCTAAGCATTCAATTTAGACAATTATATGTGCATTATATGCAGAAATATCAAATCTATAAGAAAATGAAATTAAATCGCCTTCATTTGTGAATTGTAAAATCAAAGTAAACAATTTAAGAAATTAAATTACGATCAAAATTGCCGTAAGTTGTTTCATAAAACCGGACCCTGGTTTATAAAAAAATACAAGACCAAAGTATACAGACCATACATCGTTATAATGCATCGGCTACCACTCGTCAACTATATTGCTAAGTAATTACAAAGTACACACAACCAACATAACTTTAAGTTCCTCATGACACAAATACTCTTAAATACTCTATATAAAACCAGATAATAGAATCATCAATGAATCAATCGTCAAGCGTGTTTTTACACAGAAATAAAATATATACTAAACTTACAGAAAGTAAAAAACATATACCGCTTTAAGGACTCTTAGACCGCCATCTTAAAAAAAAATTCAAAATGGATGGGATTTGGTCAAGTGTCAACCAAATGCATACTTTAGGCATAAGCAATGTCAACATGGCGTACTTTCAAAGGTTTATTCTATTGTTGCTCTGCCTTCTGCCAAGTCATCGAGTACTTTAATTGTGGCTTTCTAGGCTTTTTTTTGTATTTATATATACACGAGCATCTAGGTGTTTTACTTATATTGCCTTTTAGCGCTGCCTTGTTGGTTAGAAAATATTTCATGGCGGGGATTTTTTTATTTACACGTTTAATTGGGATGACAATAGGATAATTGTGAGGTTTGGTGCACCCTGGAACCTGGTTTAAACCCCCAGTGGCCTTTTTGGCAACACCGTTCAAAGGCGAAAGCCCTATTGTCAACCCTTTTGTGTTTGTGATGTCGTTTGCATTTTTATTACTTTTGCCTTCTCGTTTGTCTGTTTGCGTGTTCGTTTTTGTGTTTTGTGGTTGACTGTAGTCACTGAATGCTACTTTCCCTGTCCGATTTTTATATCTTTCTTTTTTTCAAATTTAGATGATGTGATAAAATGGCTTATTTGTTGTTTTTTTAGACATTTTGTCTCGTCTGCTCTCGCTGGATAAATGGACTATTCTATGGACCAATATATATACTGAAAAAAACAACAGTTTAGCACAACATTTTAGGGAAATAGATTAAACATATGAACATTGATATAATTGTTTGAAGATATTAGAAATGCTAGGCAAGGATGTGATTTAAAAAAAAAATCGTGTTATTTTATTGTTTTCCAAGCGAAGTATCAGAGTTATCTCCCATATATTCAAAACAACTTATTTCATTTCGTCTTAATGTGTTACCGACGAACACGTAGATACATATGCTTAACATAGTTACATACGATTCTTAATTGCAAGATTATTAATGTGTTACCGACGAGCTAGCCGATACATATGATTAACATAGCTACAATATTTTTAATTGGAATAATCGTAATGTGTTACCGAACAGCACGTGGATTTCTAAACTGTACTATTCCTAATGTGTTACCGGGGAGCACGTGGATACATATGGTTAACATAACTGTACGATTCTTAAGTGCAAGATCCTTAATGTGTTACCGAAGAGAATATGGATACATATGGCTAACATAACTGCACGATTTTTAATAGAAAGATTATTAATGTGTTACCAAAGTGCGCGTGGATACATTTGGTTAACATAGCTGTACGATTCTTAAGTGCAAGATCCTTAATGTGTTACCGAAGAGAATATGGATACATATGGCTAACATAACTGCACGATTCTTAATAGAAAGATTATTAATGTGTTACCGAAGTGCGCGTGGATACATTTGGTTAACATATCTTTGCGATTCTTAATAGTAAGATATCTAATGTGATACCGAAGAGCGTGTGGATACATATGGTTAACATAACTATACGATTCTTAATAGTAAGATACTTAATGTGTTACCGACGAGCGCGTGAATACATATGGTTAACATAACTAAACGTAAATGTAAGATTCTTAATGTGTTACCGACGAACACATGGATACATATCAGAAATTGGTCCTAAATCAACAAATCCGCTTTTGATATGTTTTTAAGTATTAAATATCATTATAAATACGATTATTACTATGCCATTGATGTATGTTCAGTAAAAATATGTTTTTAAAGATAAAAATCGAACAGGCGAACAGGCATTGCAAAAATATCGAAAAAAATCTAAGGGGAAAAACTCTTGCGCGAATTACCGGAAGTGACGTCATTGGGAACAAACTATTTTTTGTTTACATTGGGACTGAACGCAAAACAGTATACCTTGTGTGAAAATGCGAGAATTAAGCGATCATGATACCGAGTCAGAGGAAATGCCCGTTATAAGACGGTTACACAATGTGCAACCTTACGATTTTGAACCAGAATACGTGTCTGAGGACGAAAATACATCGGATTCATCAACTGATGATGAAGTCGAACGCGGTGCAAATGGAGAGCTTGTAAAGACTATCGTGTCATGTCATTCGTTACGTTCAGCGGTTCATTACACTATTCACTAATCTAACAAAATAGTGTCTTTATACACTGACAGCAACAACAAACAAAAAACAACGTAAACATTGTTTTCATCGAAATCTGACAGTAAGTCACCCGCAACACTGCAATATCTTGGTACATACACAATAACCGCGAAATGTAGTATATTCAAAATGAATGGACCTGGTCTAAATACGAGCGTCAGATTTTTTTTGCCGATAAGTAGACATGGAACAAATATATTTATTAGATATTATCCATAATTGATAAAAAATTAATGAAAACAATAATAAATGAAACAGCATATAATTTCTATAGTATTATATATTTGCCATAAGTCGCCATTAACACCGAACACTCTAGTAGCGGTGTTTGTAATATGACGCGCTCTCTAGTCTCAACTGGCACCAAATATCAATACAGACTAATCAAATACTGCGGTGCACTATTGAAGTACAGCCTAATTAGGGTACATACGTCGGTACATCACAAAAGCACGCACCATTTAGGGAAACCTAGTTTTATGATATATTTCCTGTTTATTGCAATTACTTGAGCAGTGTAATACCGCCGAGGGCTGACGCGTATTGCACAAGACGGATATATCACATGATATGCGAGCTCTAATTGTCGCGCACAAAGACAGAAAAATACTATGATTTAAATAATATAGCCAAATGTATTATGAGCACGATATAGACATTTAGTAAGTATACTTACTCATGTATACTTACTCCTGATATACAGATCGAAAACAGACCAAACATATGCAATTACCGTAATATAAAGTATATTATTCTATTATACTTGTTTTACTTCGGTAACGGTCTAACCACACTTCAGATCTTAATATATCATTATCTCGATTAGGGAAATGAAAGAAACTTAGGTTATTATCTTGTCCTTATTTATGCAAACGTTTTCACCCAGCAACAGCACACGGCATTTTTAACAAGTACCATAAAATGTAATCCTACATAGACAATACTATACAACTCAATGCAACACGGCTAATCGTTTGGTACCAATGACGTCACAGGATCACGTGACACTTACCAGGGCGAAACTCGAAGCGTGTGCGCTATGAGATAAAATTGGCTACTGTGAGAAAACAGGACAACCAATAAGTGTACGATTTGAACAGATTGTATATTACATATATATATTTCCGAATATATACTCAAAAGACACGCCATATTTCACCTTTAAGTGCAAGATCCTTGATGTGTTACCGAAGAGAATATGGATACATATGGCTAACATAACTGCACGATTCTTAATAGAAAGATTATTAATGTGTTACAGAAGACCGCGTGGATACATTTGGTTAACATAACTGTACGATTCTTGAGTGCAAGATCCTTAATGTGTTACCGAAGAGAATATGGATACATATGGCTAACATAACTGCACGATTCTTAATAAAAAGATTCTTAATGTGTTACCGAAGTGCGCGTGGATACAATTGGTTAACATAGCTGTACGATTCTTAATTGTAAGATTCTTAATGTGTTACAGAAGACCGCGTGGATACATTTGGTTAACATAACTGTACGATTCTTAAGTGCAAGATCCTTAATGTGTTACCGAAGAGAATATGGATACATATGGCTAACATAACTGCACGATTCTTAAT
This sequence comes from Cyrtodaria siliqua, assembly GCA_037043455.1. NCBI lineage: Eukaryota > Metazoa > Mollusca > Bivalvia > Adapedonta > Hiatellidae > Cyrtodaria > Cyrtodaria siliqua. The sequence goes on along the minus strand of JAWPHD010000714.1, from coordinate 136,113 downwards.
AGAAAGATTCTTAATGTGTTACCGAAGTGCGCGTGGATACATTTGATTAACATAGCTGTACGATTCTTAATTGTAAGATTCTTAATGTGTTACCGAAGACCGCGTGGATACATTTGGTTAACATAGCTGTACGATTTTTAATTGGAATATTCTTAATGTGTTACCAAACAGCACGTGGATATATATGGTTAACATAACTGTAAGATTCTAAACTGTAATAGTCATAATGTTTTACCGGGGAGCACGTGGATACATATGGTTAACATAACTGAACGTAAATTTAAGATTCTTAATGTGTTACCGACGAACACATGGATACATATGGCTAACATAGCTGTAAGATCCTTAACTGTGGAATTCCTAATGTGTTACCGACGAGCGCGTGGATACCTCCTCCACCTTGTAAAAAGTTCAGGGGGCATTTGTCCACCTATACAAAAACACGAGGGGGCATTTGTCCACCTATACAAAAATTAGCAGGGGGGCATTTGTCCGGGGGGCATTTGTCCTAGATTCCATGGATACATATGGCTAACATAGCTGTAAGATTTTTAACTGTGAAATTTCTAATGTGATACCGAAGAGCGTGTGGATACATTTGGTTAACATAGCTGTACGAGTCTTAATTGTGAAATTCCTAATGTGTTACCGACGAGCGTGTGGATACATATGGTTAACATAGCTGTACGAGTCTTAATAGTAAGATACCTAATGTGTCACCGACGAGCGCGTGGATACATTTGGTTAACATAACTGTGCGATTCTTAATAATAAGATACTTAATGTGATACCGAAGAGCGTGTGGATACATATGGTTACCATAGCTGTACGAGTCTTAATAGTAAGCTACTTAATGTGTTACCGACGAGCGCGTGGATACATATGGTTAACATAACTGAACGTAAATGTAAGATTCTTAATGTGTTACCGACGAACACATGGATACATATGGCTAACATAGCTGTAAGATTCTTAATTGTGAAATTCCTAATGTGATACCGAAGAGCGTGTGGATACATTTGGTTAACATAGCTGTACGAGTCTTAATAGTAAGATATTTAATGTGTTACCGACGAGCGCGTGGATACATATGGTTAACATAACTGTGCGATTCTTAATAGTAAGATATTTAATGTGATACCGAAGAGCGTGTGAATACATATGGTTAACATAACTGTGCGAGTCTTAATAGTAACATACTAAATGAGTTATCGACGAGCGCGTGGATACATACGGTTAACATAACTGAAAGTAAATGTAAGATTCTTAATGTGTTACCGACGAACACATGGGTACATATGGCTAACATAGCTGTAAGATTCTTAATTGTGAAATTCCTAATGTGATACCGAAGAGCGTGTGGATACATTTGGTTAACATAGCTGTACGAGTCTTAATAGTAAGATACTTAATGTGTTACCGACGAGCGCGTGGATACATATGGTTAACATAACTGAAAGTAAATGTAAGATTCTTAATGTGTTACCGACGAACACATGGATACATATGGTTAACATAACTGCGCAATTCTTAATAGTAAGATACTGAATGTGTTACCGACGAGCGCGCGGATACATATGGTTAACATAGCTGTACGATTCTTAATAGTAAGATACTTAATGTGTTACCGAAGAGAGTGTGGATATATATGGTTAACATAACTGTGCGATTCTTAATAGTAAGATACTTAACGTGTTTCCGACGAGCGCGTGGATACATTTGGTTAACATAACTGTGCGATTCTTAATAGAAAGATACTTAATGTGTTACCGACGAGCTCGTGGATACATTTGGTTAACATATCTTTGCGATTCTTAATAGTAAGATATCTAATGTAATACCGAAGAGCGTGTGGATACATTTGGTTAACATAACTATACGATTCTTAATAGTAAGATACTTAATGTGTTACCGACGAGCGCGTGAATACATATGGTTAACATAACTGAACGTAAATGTAAGATTCTTAATGTGTTACCGACGAACACATGGATACATATGGCTAACATAGCTGTAAGATCCTTAACTGTGGAATTCCTAATGTGTTACCGACGAGCGCGTGGATACATATGGTTAACATAGTTGTACGAGTCTTAATAGTAAGATACTTAACGTGTTACCGACGAGCGCGTGGATACATGTGGTTAACATAACTGTGCGATTCTTAATAGTAAGATACTTAATGTGTTACCGAAGAGAGTGTGGATACTTATGGCTAACATAACTGTACGAGTCTTAATAGTAAGATACTTAATGTGTTACCGGCGAGCACGTCGATATATATGGTTAACATTGCTGTACGATTTTTATTTGTAAGATTCTTAACGTGTTACCGACGAGCGCGTGGATAAATTTGGTTAACATAACTGTGCGATTCTTAATAGTAAGATACTTAATGTGTTACCGACGAGCGCGTGGATACATACGGTTAATATAGCTGTACGATTTTTAATTGTAAGATTCTTAATGTGTTACCGGGGATGGTTAACAAAGCTGTAAGATTCTTAATGTGTTACCGACGAGCACGTGGATACATATGGTTAACATAGCTGTACGATTCTTAATTGTAATATTCTTAATGTGTTACCGACGAGAGTGTGGATACATATGGTTAACATCACTGTACGATTCTTAATAGTAAGATACTTAATGTGTTACCGACGAGCACGTGGATACATATGGTTAACATAGCTGTACGATTCTTAATAGTAAGATTCTTAATGTGTTACCGACGAGCGCGTGGATATATATGGTTAACATAACTGTACAATTCTTAATAGTGAGTACTTATGTGTTACCGACGAGCGCGTGGATACATATGGTTAACATAACTATACGATTCTTAATAGTAAGATACTTAATGTGTTACCGACGAGCGCGTGGATACATATGGTTACTATAACTGTACGATTCTTAATAGTAAGATACCTATAATGTGTTACCGACGAGCGCGTGGATACATATGGTTACTATAACTGTACGATTCTTAATAGTAAGATACCTATAATGTGTTACCGACGAGCGCGTGGATACATTTGGTTAACATAACTGTACGATTCTTAATAGTAAGATACTTAATGAGTTACCAACGAGCGCGTGTATACATATGGTTAATATAGCTGTACGATTTTTAATTGTAAGATACTTAATGTGTTACCGACGAGCGCGTGGATACAAATGGTTAACATAACTATAAGATTCTTAATGTGTTACCGAAAACCAAGTGGAAACATATGAAGTATAGTATTATGTCGGTGCCTTTTACTATCAAGTTTATTAGGCGAGGCTTAAAAAAACAAGAATGGCGAGGCTCTGTCGAGCCATCCTGCGTGTTCGTGCCGAGCCTGATAAACTTGATAAGGCACTGATATAATCTTCTTTTTATTTTGATTATTCACATTTTCTGTATGGTTAACTAGTTCTATCTATTTAACGGAATGTTATACTTGTCGAGGACGCCGCCATTATGTTTCTAGGACATCTGATAACGTTACCTAAATTAAACGCCGAGGAATTCCGGATTAATTTGGCTCTATTAATCCCGATTCGTCAGTACCTAATAAAGCACCCTTTATTAGTTCACCTCTTTATCAGGCAGAAAAGTGAATATCTGCATGATAAGTAATAGATATAGAGAATATTATGTCAGTGCCTTTGACTATCAAGTTCATTAGGCGAGCCATTCTTCGTTTTCGTGCCGAGCCTAATAGCGAGCACAGCTCGCGTCGCGAAGCGACGCGACGCGCAAGCGAGTTCCTATGGTATCATGCAGGCGAAAAGTAAACATACCCATCCATCTTTTGAAAAGTCTTGGGTCATTTACGGCAGTTTATGGGCGACTTCAACCGTAAAGTAGCATATTTCGTTACGAAGTTAACAAGATAAGCATTCGTAGAAATCATTAAGAATGGTGGTTTCCAAGCAGAATGAGGTGAAAAAAACATTAAAAACCTTTCTCGAACCCATCCAAAAATGACAATGAAATTGCATTTTTGCCTATGTCGCCAAAACGGCCATTAACCGGAAGCATAGCCCAAAGTGTTACCTTGCGCGTTGTTCATTGGCGAAAATTCGTCAACACATTTCACAATTTAATAAAAGTAGATTTCGTGTCGCAGAAATGTATATGTCTTGCTTACCGATTAGGATAAACAAATGATTTGGTTTAAAACTATCTTTCATTTGTTTATTTTCGTCTACTATTGTAAGCCATTGGCGGAAATCGACGAGGTTATTCCGTGTTCATTCGTGTCAAACCCGAACAATCTGGCAATTTCCGGAAATGTTACAGAAATTATAATACAATGACAAGACGTCACTGATTTACGTCATCATCGTACGCGTCACATTATGACGTATGGTCTGTTAGTAAACAATTAGTGAGCAAGGTGCTTATTACCGATCCATCTTTCTTTGTTTCTTTTTTCTTTCTTCCAATACTATTGACGTATTATACACATACTTATGATTATCACAGTTTCGTTTCTGTGGATGAGTTTACCTGCAGGCTGTTTTATGATAACCACAGTCAGAAGTTCAGCGTGACTTTTAACCTGAATAGGGTATGTCTCTCCCTGTACAGGAGACCAACGGCTTTACATCAGTAGGTAAGAATGACATACTTTCACAGTAACTTTAACTATCTTACAAGAATAGTTCTAGATCTAAGGGAGTGCGTTATCAATTCTCGAGACGTGAACCTCCGGGAGTCGAACCCCAGACTTCTATATCCAGAGGCAAGTAAGCTAACCACTCTTGTCATCGCATCTTTTTTTACCGCACAGTAACATTATGGTCCATTATGAAAAAGTATAACTTCTAGTATTTAGAACAACACCAGCTCTAGAGTGACTAAACGATGGTTAGGCCCAAGATGTTACTCACACTGACAGGGGTAGGAACAGCCTCCTTCCCGAGATCCCAATAATTTGACTGGCGTGTTTGGGTAGGGGAAGTTCAAAAGGTATTTTTACCCTATGTTGCATATTTTGGGGCGCTTCGACCTTTTACCCAAAAATGGTTTTAATGAGTTGGGCAAAGCGAAATTAAGACATTCTAAAACTATTGAGGCTAACTGAAGTTATATTTGAGATTTCTTACTTTTTTGCTGTCCCAGCAACACGGCAGATGTACACCCGAAAGAGGCTAATGCAGGATGTAGACAGATAGATAGAAATTTACATACAAAAAGCCTCATCTGAACTGATGGCTGTAAAATATTTATTTTTTAACCGAATTTCCAAACTAAGGTGTTTTTATTTACCACTAAAATTGCCAGTTCCAATTATATATAATGTATTTACATTTTGTTAAAATTACTCACTCACATAGCTGAAAAAACTTTAGCTTAAACAAATGCCCGAAATAATAGCAAATTTGTCGGGTTTAGACTCCACCATAATGTACAGAATTTGTATTTTTTATTTTTGGCTGGATTGCATAGCAAATCCAGGCTTACAGTTTGGCGATTTCCATGTGTCTGTCCGTCTATCCGTCCGTCCGTCTACCAGTTTTGAAGTTTTCATTAAAGTTTTTGTTTTTTCCTCATGTCTCAAAAATGAATTGTCGAAAAGCTTTGAAACTTGACACTTGTTCAACATCATTACAAATGTTATATGAAAATAACCCTAACTATGTCATGTATTTTACCTGGACTATCACACTTTTCACACAGATTTTTCACTTAAAATGTTAAATTCGCAATCTGGCTTTCGCGCCACTATTGGTGCTTCATCTTTTTCTTTTTTTTTTGGTTACTTTTAACAAAGTTTGAGGTTTCCACTGGTCCCCCATATAAATGAAACGTTCCTATGCCAGTGTACCTGTAACCGGTCATCCGGTTTGGTCTGATGCTACGGAGTAGTTCAAATTTGAAGGGTTTGGAAACTTTACCTGTCTTCTGCTTCAATCGATCTATGCTTTTTTCTGTCCTCTCATTTCACTATTTTTGTTTTTCTACCACCGACAGAAACATTAGGGTCAAATAGGGCACTCAGTTTCTTAAAATGCAGATGTAGAAACTAATAAGTATCTTGAGCACAGCTAGTGCTAAACGTCAAGAACAGTGAAACAAACCAACGTCTTCTCTGCATAGCATTTGATGAATTAGTTATGGTTCGTGTCATATAACATTTGTAATGATATTGAACATGTGTCAAGTTTCAAAGCTTTTCGACAATTCATTTTTGAGAAATGAGGGGGGAAAAAACTTTAACGAAAACTTCGAAACTCGTAGACGGACGGACGGATAGAAGGACAGACAGATGGAACTCGCCAAACTGTAAGCCTGGATTTGCTACGCAATCCAGCCAAAAAAAATAAGAAAAAAAATTCTGTACATTATGGTGGTGTCTAAACCTGACAAATTTGTTATTATTTGGGGCGTTGATAATCAAAAAGTATGTGTACTAACGTCAATAGTATTGGAAGAAAGAAAGAAAGAAAGAAGGAAAGAAAGAAAGAAAGAAAGAAAGATGGATCGGTAATCACTAATTGGTTACTAACAGACCATACGTCATAATGAGATGAAATACATACGATGATGACGTAAATCAATGACGTCTTGTCATTTTATTATAATTTCCGTAACATTTCCGGAAATTGTTCGGGTTTGGCAAGAATGAAAACGGAAAAAACTCGTCGATTTCCGTCAATGGCTTTCAATAGTGGACGATCCGAATACGGAAATCTGCGAAGAGTTCCGATTGCATTTATGGTTTTACGGGAATTGAAATATGTTTTTTAAATAGGTCAAATAGGACACTCAGTTTCTTAAAATGTAGATGTAGAAACTAATAAGTATCTTGAGCACAGCTAGTGCTAAACATCAAGAACGGTGAAACAAACCAACGTCTTTTCTACATAGCATTTGATGAATTTGGTGCATTTTCAGAATATATTGATGAACGTACGGTGTGGCAGCAAATAAAGAAACCATTGAGTTCGCTGCTTCAAGTAGACATATCATTACATCACACACAGATAAAAGTCCAGACACCAATGTGCCTATAATCGTCGGGTAGGACGCCTGTCGTAGGCGGACGGACTATAATCGTTAGAAATACACACATACACACACACACACACACACACACACAAATTGAAATTTGTTGGGTGTGGGATGTCACGATTCATAAGACACGTACAGGTAGACTTGCATTAGACGTGAGAATCATGACTCTGATGGTGGTATGTACCTACCATGGTATAGGTACAAACCGTAAGAGCTACGATTCTCGCAGCTAGACTTGCACATACCGGTGCATACATACCGCACAATCAAACATGGACTGTGCTTGCCCTATAGGTTTAACCTATTTCATATTAAACTTGATAGTAAAAGGCACTGACATAATATTCTATTTATCATGAAGATTATCCAATTTTTATATATGAATGACTATTATTACCTATTTCTCAGAATGTTACGCTTATCGAGGACGCCGCCATGTTGTTGTTTTGTGTTTGTTTTATGACGTCTGGCAACGTTACGTGCATGACGTCAGATAACGTTACGTACAATAAAAGCCGTGGGATTCCGCATTGAGTTGCTTTATTGGCCAGTGCATATTAAAGCAAAATTTATTAGGTCACTCCTTTATTAGGCAAAAAGTGCATATCTGCATGATAAAAAGTATTGTCTCACCGAGTTGGTTGATTTAAACATCGAGATGGTCGGTTAATGTGATTGGTCAATCAATTTGACGGGTTCAATTTCAATCCGTCTTGCGAAACAAGAAATCAAGCGGAAGTTATAACATACGTAAGTAAAACGTCTGCAAGCACGCGAATAATTAAACAGGCGAATACAAAATCACATGTACTTCTTGCACGTCGTGTTACGATGGTGAAATGTAAGGCGTAACAAGGTATGCATTGATTAGAAAATGTTTAATAGGAAGAAGTGATAGTAAAAATGGGGAAGAATGCGTCCGGTAAAAAAAATTCTATAGTGTTTAAAGCTCCGTGACTCGATCTATTATTATATTAAACTTTGCTTTTAGTTCCTACCCAGATATAACCCTATTTTTTCCGACTGCTGATTAACGCTTGCGTAAAACCTTGCTTGTTAGACAATTGTTACGATATGCAATCTGATTGGTTCCTACCATCTGCATGCGACCGATCTCATACAACAGCATTATATTTGATTTACGATAAGCAATGGCATATTGCATTTTACTGCTAGAACTACCTTGTTAAATGTTAAATGTGAAAATCCATTTTTTTTAGAAAATAACTGTTAAAATTATATCTTTAACTTGGAAATGTTCTTACTAAGAAAGTGAGGTATAGTTTCTGAAATGTTTTCAAGTATTACAGGAACAGTAGGTACTGTATAGTACAGTACAGCAGAGATGTCCGTTTGCCTGGTCAGTTTTTATAGAAAGTTGGTACGAATGTAATATCGTTGCCTTGGAAATAACTAAACTAAAAAGCAACTTCATCATCCATATCACTTCTTTAGAATACACTTTTTTCTACATAAACATTGACTATGATTCATAGCACAAAAAGAACATGTGTTGTTTTGGAGTGAATAACATATTAGATGTTATCTTGAAGTGATCAAACGCTCATATATTCACACATGCTCCGAATTCGTGAAATAAAAATAAATACTGAAACGGGGATCCCTTGGAAACAACAAACACAAACAAGAGATAAAAGTAACAGACTCGGTTTTATTGAATCTGTTCCTGAGAGGTAATGTAAGTGCAACCCCACGTCTAACGCCGCCTAGCACCGGATTTTAAAGCCACAAATATTGGGCTTGATGATCCCAAAGGACCAGTAAGTAATAACACTACTGATTGCTCACTTCTCGATGAAATAAAATCTGTTATTCACTCCAAAACAACAAATATCCTCTTTAAACCATATCTGATCATGAATTCATAAAGAGGCTCAGAAGAGCCATTTTAGCAAACTATCAGGTCTAAATGTATATATAAATAATATATTGAATGTTGCGATTTTAACTATTGCCACGTTCGTTAAATGCTAAATCGTGACTATATATACTATCTTTACTGTGCCATAATTATATACATATACTCTAATAACATATGGATATTTTAGACGAAAATGTCTGTGTAAATAATGGAAGAAAGGTAGATTCAAAGATAAGGAAAACGGCCCTAAAGATACTACGGCACCCAAACGCAATGGCACCGTAGGGCCACACTGTACCACAAACAGAGAGCAAGTAAATATACAATGAAAAGGACAATACAATGCCAAACAATGGTGAGTAATGGGTTACCAACTTGGATTGATCAGTAGGCAATATGGCCTAACGGTTGTCATAAATCGATTTTATGTGTACCCATCCTCGCTATTATCCGAAAGTCGTATTACGTCCTTTGGTTACGTAATCACGTTCATGACAATTTGAAAGCGTACGTCCTATGATTACGTAACCACGTTCGTGACAATTTGAAAGATTTTATGTTTACTTCCTTTATCTACATAATCACGATCATGACAATTTGAACAAATTCAAAATGTTCTTTGATTACGTAATCACGTTCATAACAATTTGAAAGATTACGTCCTTTGGTTACGAAACCAGTTCATGACAGTTTGAAAGAGAACGTCCTTTGATTACGTAACCATGTTCGTGACAGTTTGAAAGATTACATCCTTTTGTTGCGTAGCTACTTTCACGAAAGTTTGAAAGATTAGGTCCTTTAGCTACATAACCACAATCATTACAATATGAAAGAATTCAAAATGTTCTTTGGTTATCTTTCAAATTGTTCTTTGGCTACGTAACCACGTTCATGACAATTTGAAAGATTACGTCCTTTGGTTACGTAACCACGTTCATGATAGTTTGAAAGATTACATCCTTTAGCTACATAACCACGATCATGACACTTTGGAAGATTACGACCTTTAGCTACATAGCCACGATCATTACACTTTGAAAGAAAATATTCTTTGGTTACGTATCCACGTTCATGACAATTTGTAAATTAAGATCTTTGGTCACTAACCACGTACTTAACAATCTGAAAGATTACCACTTTTGGTTACGTAAAAACGTTCGTGACAGTTTGAAAAAGTCCGTCCTTTGATTACGCAACCACTTTCATGACAATTTGAAAGATTACATCCTTTTGTTACTTAACTACCTTCATGATTGCGTCCTTTGGTTACGTACCTACCTTCATGACAAGTTGAAAGATAGTTGAAAGATTGCGTCCTTTGGTTAGGTAACTACCTTCATGACAAAATGAAAGATTGCGTCCTTTGGTTAGGTAACTACCTTCATGACAAAATGAAAGATTGCGTCCTTTGGTTACGTAACTACCTTCATGACAAAATGAAAGATTGTGTCCTTTGGTTACGTAACTACCTTCATGACAAAATGAAAGATTGCGTCCTTTGGTTACGTAACTACCTTCATGACAAAATGAAAGATTGCGTCCTTTGGTTACGTAACTACCTTTATGACAAAATGAAAGATTGCGTCCTTTGGTTACGTAACTACCTTCATGACAAAATGAAAGATTGCGTCCTTTGGTTACGTAACTACCTTCATGACAAAATGAAAGATTGCGTCCTTTGGTTAGGTAACTACCTTCATGACAAAATGAAAGATTGCGTCCTTTGGTTAGGTAACTACCTTCATGACAAAATGAAAGATTGCGTCCTTTGGTAACGTAACTACCTTCACTTCATGACAAAATGAAAGATTGCGTCCTTTGGTTACGTAACTACCTTCATGACAAAATGAAAGATTGCGTCCTTTGGTTACGTAACTACCTTCATGACAAAATGAAAGATTGCGTCCTTTGGTTACGTAACTACCTTCATGACAAAATGAAAGATTGCGTCCTTTGGTTAGGTAACTACCTTCATGACAAAATGAAAGATTGCGTCCTTTGGTTACATAACTACCTTCATGACAAAATGAAAGATTGCGTCCTTTGGTAACGTAACTACCTTCATGACAAAATGAAAGATTGCGTCCTTTGGTTAGGTAACTACCTTCATGACAAAATGAAAGATTGCGTCCTTTGGTTACGTAACTACCTTCATGACAAAATGAAAGATTGCGTCCTTTGGTTACGTAACTACCTTCATGACAAAATGAAAGATTGCGTCCTTTGGTTACGTAACTACCTTCATGACAAAATGAAAGATTGCGTCCTTTGGTTAGGTAACTACCTTCATGACAAAATGAAAGATTGCGTCCTTTGGTTACATAACTACCTTCATGACAAAATGAAAGATTGCGTCCTTTGGTTAGGTAACTACCTTCATGACAAAATGAAAGATTGCGTCCTTTGGTTACGTAACTACCTTCATGACAAAATGAAAGATTGCGTCCTTTGGTTACGTAACTACCTTCATGACAAAATGAAAGATTGCGTCCTTTGGTTAGGTAACTACCTTCATGCTACCTTCATGACAAAATGAAAGATTGCGTCCTTTGGTTACGTAACTACCTTCATGACAAAATGAAAGATTGCGTCCTTTGGTTAGGTAACTACCTTCATGCTACCTTCATGACAAAATAAAAGATTGCGTCCTTTGGTTAGGTAACTACCTTCATGACAAAATGAAAGATTGCGTCCTTTGGTTACATAACTACCTTCATGACAAAATGAAAGATTGCGTCCTTTGGTTACGTAACTAACTTCATGACAAAATGAAAGATTGCGTCCTTTGGTTAGGTAACTACCTTCATGACAAAATGATTGATTGCGTCCTTTGGTTACGTACCTACCTTCATGACAAGTTGAAAGATAGTTGAAAGATTGCGTCCTTTGGTTAGGTAACTACCTTCATGACAAAATGAAAGATTGCGTCCTTTGGTTAGGTAACTACCTTCATGACAAAATGAAAGATTGCGTCCTTTGGTTACATAACTACCTTCATGACAAAATGAAAGATTGCGTCCTTTGGTTACATAACTACCTTCATGACAAAATGAAAGATTGCGTCCTTTAGTTACGTAACTACCTTAATGACAAAATGAAAGATTGCGTCCTTTGGTTAGGTTACTACCTTCATGACAAAATGAAAGATTGCGTCCTTTGGTTAGGTAACTACCTTCATGACAAGTTGAAAGAGTGCGTCCTTTGGTTACGTAACTACCTTCATGACAAGTTGAAAGATTGCGTCCTTTGGTTAGGTAACTACCTTCATGACAAAATGAAAGATTGCGTCCTTTGGTTACATAACTACCTTAATGACAAAATGAAAGATTGCGTCCTTTGGTTACATAACTATGTTCATGACAAAATGAAAGATTGCGTCCTTTGGTTACATAACTACCTTCATGACAAAATGAAAGATTGCGTCCTTTGGTTAGGTAACTACCTTCATGACAAAATGAAAGATTGCGTCCTTTGGTAAGGTAACTGCCTTCATGAAAAAATGAAAGATTGCGTCCTTTGGTTAGGTAACTACCTTCATGACAAAATGAAAGATTGCGTCCTTTGGTTACGTAACTACCTTCATGACAAAATGAAAGATTGCGTCCTTTGGTTAGGTAACTACCTTCATGACAAAATGAAAGATTGCGTCCTTTGGTTACGTAACTACCTTCATGACAAGTTGAAAGATTGCGTCCTTTGGTTAGGTAACTACCTTCATGACAAAATGAAAGATTGCGTCCTTTGGTTACGTAACTACCTTCATGACAAAATGAAAGATTGCGTCCTTTGGTTAGGTAACTACCTTCATGACAAAATGAAAGATTGCGTCCTTTGGTTAGGTAACTACCTTCATGACAAAATTGAAAGATTGCGTCCTTTGGTTAAGTAACTACCTTCATAACAAAATGAAAGATTGCGTCCTTTGGTTACATACCTTCATGACAAAATGAAAGATTGCGTCCTTTGGCTAGGTAACTACCTTCATGACAAAATGAAAGATTGCGTCCTTTGGTTAGGTAACTACCTTCATGACAAAATGAAAGATTGCGTCCTTTGGTTACGTAACTACCTTCATGACAAAATGAAAGATTGCGTCCTTTGGTTAGGTAACTACCTTCATGCTACCTTCATGACAAAATGAAAGATTGCGTCCTTTGGTTACGTAACTACCTTCATGACAAAATGAAAGATTGCGTCCTTTGGTTAGGTAACTACCTTCATGCTACCTTCATGACAAAATGAAAGATTGCGTCCTTTGGTTAGGTAACTACCTTCATGACAAAATGAAAGATTGCGTCCTTTGGTTACATAACTACCTTCATGACAAAATGAAAGATTGCGTCCTTTGGTTACGTAACTACCTTCATGACAAAATGAAAGATTGCGTCCTTTGGTTAGGTAACTACCTTCATGACAAAATGATTGATTGCGTCCTTTGGTTACGAACCTACCTTCATGACAAGTTGAAAGATAGTTGAAAGATTGTGTCCTTTGGTTAGGTTACTACCTTCATGACAAAATGAAAGATTGCGTCCTTTGGTTAGGTAACTACCTTCATGACAAGTTGAAAGATTGCGTCCTTTGGTTACGTAACTACCTTCATGACAAGTTGAAAGATTGCGTCCTTTGGTTAGGTAACTACCTTCATGACAAAATGAAAGATTGCGTCCTTTGGTTACATAACTACCTTCATGACAAAATGAAAGATTGCGTCCTTTGGTTACATAACTACCTTCATGACAAAATGAAAGATTGCGTCCTTTGGTTACATAACTACCTTCATGACAAAATGAAAGATTGCGTCCTTTGGTTAGGTAACTACCTTCATGACAAAATGAAAGATTGCGTCCTTTGGTAAGGTAACTGCCTTCATGAAAAAATGAAAGATTGCGTCCTTTGGTTAGGTAACTACCTTCATGACAAAATGAAAGATTGCGTCCTTTGATTACGTAACTACCTTCAAGACAAAATGAAAGATTGCGTCCTTTGGTTAGGTAACTACCTTCATGACAAAATGAAAGATTGCGTCCTTTGGTTACGTAACTACCTTCATGACAAGTTGAAAGATTGCGTCCTTTGGTTAGGTAACTACCTTCATGACAAAATGAAAGATTGCGTCCTTTGGTTACGTAACTACCTTCATGACAAAATGAAAGATTGCGTCCTTTGGTTACGTAACTACCTTCATGACAAAATGAAAGATTGCGTCCTTTGGTTAGGTAACTAACTACCTTCATGACAAAATTGAAAGATTGCGTCCTTTGGTTAGGTAACTACCTTCATGACAAAATGAAAGATTGCGTCCTTTGGTTACATACCTTCATGACAAAATGAAAGATTGCGTCCTTTGGTTAGGTAACTACCTTCATGACAAAATGAAAGATTGCGTCCTTTGGTTACATAACTATCTTCATGACAAAATGAAAGATTGCGTCCTTTGGTTACGTAACTACCTTCATGACAAGTTGAAAGATTGCGTCCTTTGGTTAGGTAACTACCTTCATGACAAAATGAAAGATTGCGTCCTTTGGTTACATAACTACCTTCATGACAAAATGAAAGATTGCGTCCTTTGGTTACATAACTACCTTCATGACAAAATGAAAGATTGCGTCCTTTGGTTACATAACTACCTTCATGACAAAATGAAAGATTGCGTCCTTTGGTTAGGTAACTACCTTTATGACAAAATGAAAGATTGCGTCCTTTGGTAAGGTAACTGCCTTCATGAAAAAATGAAAGATTGCGTCCTTTGGTTAGGTAACTACCTTCATGACAAAATGAAAGATTGCGTCCTTTGGTTACGTAACTACCTTCATGACAAGTTGAAAGATTGCGTCCTTTGGTTAGGTAACTACCTTCATGACAAAATGAAAGATTGCGTCCTTTGGTTACGTAACTACCTTCATGACAAAATGAAAGATTGCGTCCTTTGGTTACGTAACTACCTTCATGACAAAATGAAAGATTGCGTCCTTTGGTTAGGTAACTAACTACCTTCATGACAAAATTGAAAGATTGCGTCCTTTGGTTAGGTAACTACCTTCATGACAAAATGAAAGATTGCGTCCTTTGGTTACATACCTTCATGACAAAATGAAAGATTGCGTCCTTTGGCTAGGTAACTACCTTCATGACAAAATGAAAGATTGCGTCCTTTGGTTAGGTAACTACCTTCATGACAAAATGAAAGATTGCGTCCTTTGGTTACATAACTATCTTCATGACAAAATGAAAGATTGCGTCCGTTGGTTAGGTAACTACCTTAATGAAAAAATGAAAGATTGCGTCCTTTGGTTAGGTTACTACCGTCATGACAAGTTGAAAGATTGCGTCCTTTGGTTAGGTAACTACCTTCATGACAAAATGAAAGATTGCGTCCTTTGGTTACATAACTGCCTTCATGACAAAATGAAAGATTGCGTCCTTTGGTTACATAACTGCCTTCATGACAAAATGAAAGATTGTGTCCTTTGGTTAGGTAACTACCTTCATGACAAAATGAAAGATTGCGTCCTTTGGTTACATAACTACCTTCATGACAAAATGAAAGATTGCGTCCTTTGGTTAGGTAACTACCTTCATGACAAAATGAAAGATTGCGTCCTTTGGTAAGGTAACTACCTTCATGACAAAATGAAAGATTGCGTCCTTTGGTTAGGTAACTACCTTCATGACAAAATGAAAGATTGCGTCCTTTGGTTACGTAACTACCTTCATGACAAAATGAAAGATTGCGTCCTTTGGTTAGGTAACTACCTTCATGACAAAATGAAAGATTGCGTCCTTTGGTTAGGTAACTACCTTCATGACAAAATGAAAGATTGCGTCCTTTGGTTAGGTAACTACCTTCATGACAAAATGAAAGATTGCGTCCTTTGGTTACGTAACTATCTTCATGACAAAATGAAAGATTGCGTCCTTTGGTTAGGTAACTACCTTCATGACAAAATGAAAGATTGCGTCCTTGGGTTAAGTAACTACCTTCATGACAAGTTGAAAGATTGCGTCCTTTGGTTAGTAACTACCTTCATGACAAGTTGAAAGATTGCGTCCTTCGGTTAGGTAACTACCTTGATGACAAAATGAAAGATTGCGTCCTTCGGTTAGGTAACTACCTTCATGACAAAATGAAAGATTGCGTCCTTTGGTTACATAACTATGTTCATGACAAAATGAAAGATTGCGTCCTTTGGTTAGGTAACTACCTTCATGACAAAATGAAAGATTGCGTCCTTTGGTTAGGTAACTACCTTCATGACAAGTTGAAAGATTGCGTCCTTTGGTTAGGTAACTACCTTCATGACAAAATGAAAGATTGCGTCCTTTGGTTAGGTAACTACCTTCATGACAAAATGAAAGATTGCGTCCTTTGGTTAGGTAACTACCTTCATGACAAAATGAAAGATTGCGTCCTTTGGTTACATAACTATGTTCATGACAAAATGAAAGATTGCGTCCTTTGGTTAGGTAACTACCTTCATGGCAAGTTGAAAGATTGCGTCCTTTGGTTAGGTAACTACCTTCATGACAAAATGAAAGATTGCGTCTTTTGGTTAGGTAACTACCTTCATGACAAAACGAAAGATTGTGTCCTTTGGTTACATAACTACCTTCATGCTACCTTCATGACAAGTTGAAAGATTGCGTCCTTTGGTTAGGTAACTACCTTCATGACAAAATGAAAGAGTGCGTCCTTTGGTTACGTAACTACCTTCATGACAAAATGAAAGATTGCGTCCTTTGGTTACGTAACTACCTTCATGACAAAATGAAAGATTGCGTCCTTTCGTTAGGTAACTACCTTCATGACAAAATTGAAAGATTGAGTCCTTTGGTTAGGTAACTACCTTCATGACAAAATGAAAGATTGCGTCCTTTGGTTAGGTAACTACCTTCATGACAAAATGAAAGATTGCGTCCTTTTGTAAGGTAACTACCTTCATGACAAAATGAAAGATTGCGTCCTTTGGTTAGGTAACTACCTTCATGACAAAATGAAAGATTGCGTCCTTTGGTTACGTAACTACCTTCATGACAAAATGAAAGATTGCGTCCTTTGGTTAGGTAACTACCTTCATGACAAAATGAAAGATTGCGTCCTTTGGTTACGTAACTACCTTCATGACAAAATGAAAGATTGCGTCCTTTGGTTAGGTAACTACCTTCATGACAAAATGAAAGATTGCGTCCTTTGGTTACGTAACTATCTTCATGACAAAATGAAAGATTGCGTCCTTTGGTTAGGTAACTACCTTCATGACAAAATGAAAGATTGCGTCCTTTGGTTAGGTAACTACCTTCATGACAAGTTGAAAGATTGCGTCTTTTGGTTAGGTAACTACCTTCATGACAAGTTGAAAGATTGCGTCCTTCGGTTAGGTAACTACCTTGATGACAAAATGAAAGATTGCGTCCTTCGGTTAGGTAACTACCTTCATGACAAAATGAAAGATTGCGTCCTTTGGTTACATAACTATGTTCATGACAAAATGAAAGATTGCGTCCTTTGGTTAGGTAACTACCTCCATGACAAAATGAAAGATTGCGTCCTTTGGTTAGGTAACTACCTTCATGACAAGTTGAAAGATTGCGTCCTTTGGTTAGGTAACTACCTTCATGACAAAATGAAAGATTGCGTCCTTTGGTTAGGTAACTACCTTCATGACAAAATGAAAGATTGCGTCCTTTGGTTAGGTAACTACCTTCATGACAAAATGAAAGATTGCGTCCTTTGGTTACATAACTATGTTCATGACAAAATGAAAGATTGCGTCCTTTGGTTAGGTAACTACCTTCATGGCAAGTTGAAAGATTGCGTCCTTTGGTTAGGTAACTACCTTCATGACAAAATGAAAGATTGCGTCCTTTGGTTAGGTAACTACCTTCATGACAAAATGAAAGATTGCGTCCTTTGGTTACATAACTACCTTCATGACAAAATGAAAGATTGCGTCCTTTGGTTACGTAACTACCTTCATGACAAAATGAAAGATTGCGTCCTTTGGTTAGGTAACTACCTTCATGACAAAATGAAAGATTGCGTCCTTTGGTTAGGTAACTACCTTTATGACAAGTTGAAAGATTGCGTCCTTTGGTTAGGTAACTACCTTCATGACAAAATGAAAGATTGCGTCCTTTAGTTACATAACTATCTTCATGACAAAATGAAAGATTGCGTCCTTTGGTTAGGTAACTACATTCATGACAAAATGAAAGATTGCGTCCTTTGGTTAGGTAACTACCTTCATGACAAAATGAAAGATTGCGTCCTTTGGTTAGGTAACTACCTTCATGACAAAATGAAAGATTGCGTCCTTTTGTAAGGTAACTACCTTCATGACAAAATGAAAGATTGCGTCCTTTGGTTAGGTAACTACCTTCATGACAAAATGAAAGATTGCGTCCTTTGGTTACGTAACTACCTTCATGACAAAATGAAAGATTGCGTCCTTTGGTTAGGTAACTACCTTCATGACAAAATGAAAGATTGCGTCCTTTGGTTACGTAACTACCTTCATGACAAAATGAAAGATTGCGTCCTTTGGTTAGGTAACTACCTTCATGACAAAATGAAAGATTGCGTCCTTTGGTTACGTAACTATCTTCATGACAAAATGAAAGATTGCGTCCTTTGGTTAGGTAACTACCTTCATGACAAAATGAAAGATTGCGTCCTTTGGTTAGGTAACTACCTTCATGACAAGTTGAAAGATTGCGTCTTTTGGTTAGGTAACTACCTTCATGACAAAATGAAAGATTGCGTCCTTTGGTTACATAACTACCTTCATGACAAAATGAAAGATTGCGTCCTTTGGTTAGGTAACTACCTTTATGACAAAATGAAAGATTGCGTCCTTTGGTAAGGTAACTGCCTTCATGAAAAAATGAAAGATTGCGTCCTTTGGTTAGGTAACTACCTTCATGACAAAATGAAAGATTGCGTCCTTTGGTTACGTAACTACCTTCATGACAAGTTGAAAGATTGCGTCCTTTGGTTAGGTAACTACCTTCATGACAAAATGAAAGATTGCGTCCTTTGGTTACGTAACTACCTTCATGACAAAATGAAAGATTGCGTCCTTTGGTTACGTAACTACCTTCATGACAAAATGAAAGATTGCGTCCTTTGGTTAGGTAACTAACTACCTTCATGACAAAATTGAAAGATTGCGTCCTTTGGTTAGGTAACTACCTTCATGACAAAATGAAAGATTGCGTCCTTTGGTTAGGTAACTACCTTCATGACAAAATGAAAGATTGCGTCCTTTGGTTAGGTAACTACCTTCATGACAAAATGAAAGATTGCGTCCTTTGGTTACGTAACTATCTTCATGACAAAATGAAAGATTGCGTCCTTTGGTTAGGTAACTACCTTCATGACAAAATGAAAGATTGCGTCCTTGGGTTAAGTAACTACCTTCATGACAAGTTGAAAGATTGCGTCCTTTGGTTAGTAACTACCTTCATGACAAGTTGAAAGATTGCGTCCTTCGGTTAGGTAACTACCTTGATGACAAAATGAAAGATTGCGTCCTTCGGTTAGGTAACTACCTTCATGACAAAATGAAAGATTGCGTCCTTTGGTTACATAACTATGTTCATGACAAAATGAAAGATTGCGTCCTTTGGTTAGGTAACTACCTCCATGACAAAATGAAAGATTGCGTCCTTTGGTTAGGTAACTACCTTCATGACAAGTTGAAAGATTGCGTCCTTTGGTTAGGTAACTACCTTCATGACAAAATGAAAGATTGCGTCCTTTGGTTAGGTAACTACCTTCATGACAAAATGAAAGATTGCGTCCTTTGGTTACGAACCTACCTTCATGACAAGTTGAAAGATAGTTGAAAGATTGCGTCCTTTGGTTAGGTAACTACCTTCATGACAAAATGAAAGATTGCGTCCTTTGGTTAGGTAACTACCTTCATGACAAAATGAAAGATTGCGTCCTTTGGTTAGGTAACTACCTTTATGACAAGTTGAAAGATTGCGTCCTTTGGTTAGGTAACTACCTTCATGACAAAATGAAAGATTGCGTCCTTTAGTTACATAACTATCTTCATGACAAAATGAAAGATTGCGTCCTTTGGTTAGGTAACTACATTCATGACAAAATGAAAGATTGCGTCCTTTGGTTAGGTAACTACCTTCATGACAAAATGAAAGATTGCGTCCTTTGGTTAGGTAACTACCTTCATGACAAAATGAAAGATTGCGTCCTTTGGTTACATAACTATCTTCATGACAAAATGAAAGATTGCGTCCTTTGGTTAGGTAACTACCTTCATGACATAATGAAAGATTGCGTCCTTTGGTTAGGTAACTACCTTCATGACAAAATGAAAGATTGCGTCCTTTGGTTAGATAAAAGCGTTCATGATAATTTGAAATAGTTCGTCCTATGGTTACGTTACCTTTGGTTACGTTTGGTTATGTAACCATATTCATGATAATTGTACATATTTAATTCCATAGAAGTCACGGTTAGAACTATTTATCAAAGAGAGTGACTAATGACCCGAGAACGGTACTATTGCATAAGGAGGTACGCCGTGTGCAATAGTACTCTACAATGGTCATTAGTGCAATAGTACCCTGCAATGGTCATTAGACACTCGAGGAGAAACAGTTCTAATCCACTCACGTATAAGAAAGTAAATAGTTGTTTTAGTATATATCATAAAATAGAAGCGTTTTGGAATTGTCTTTACTTATACAAAATTCAATTGGAATTTGAAAAAGTGTAAGGTCATGTAAAGAAAAAGTATGCGTTTCCTAAGTCGTCACATGATGCTTTCAACAAAAAATATTCAAATATGATCCAGAGATACTCGTTGCAATATTCTCGTGGAAGACCTTGGTGTTATAAACTTGATTCGAAATTGAAAGTTGTAAATATACAGGAGGTAATCTCTCCAATCTTATTTTCTCTATTTCTTGAAGATATAAATTCTGGTTTAAAGATATGTGATATTGTATTGATGTTACTACCTTTTGCTGATGATATGGTTATCCTTGGAACTACTTTTACTGCATTTTTGGCATTTTTATTTTTTCGATTTCTCAGAAAAAAGTAAGACACCAGAATTGTGTTCATCAGCATACTCCTTTTGCAAAAAAGCACTCGATTATTCTTTGTATGAATAGTAATACAAATGGCTTACAAACAACTGTATCAGGTTTATCCCAAACCCAATTGAAACCATATTTATACAGTAATGTTTTAACATTAGATAACCAGTTCTTTTTGCCATTAACACAGTCGTCATAGGCCATATTATAAACATGTTTCAATATAATGTTATCAGTATTTAACAACTTAAACCAATACTTAACAATTTTAACATATCGTGAAATATACAATGGATAACGTCCCAATTCACCGTAGACAGCAGCTGTACAAGTACTTACTTTAACATTTAACAAAAAAGTACAGCTTGTAATTGGATCATGATCAGTTTTGAAAAGTTAAGGGATAGTGGCAATACTTAAGGAGTAGTGGCAAGCACCTGTTTGAATTAATGGCCTGGGGAATATCCTGCACTCCCTTCAAGCTTTAAAGTAACGATGAAACATGTATTGTCTAATACTCCCACCGGCACTTTTCCACCCCTATTTTAACCGTTTTGTTTTGTTATGTCTCAAACTTCTTTTTATCCTTGTAAATGTTGTTTGTTGTTTTTGTTGTTTTTTGTTTTTGTTTTTGTTTTGCTTTTTGGTTTTGGTTTTTTGTGTGTGTTTTTAACTTTCCCCGTGTGGTTGCCGAGGTAGAATACAACCACTGCAAATCCCGCTAGAGGCAGAGTCATGTTCATATTATCATTTTTTATCATGCTCATTTAAGGTCTTCATCATGACACCGCGTATGCAAACGTGGAAACGTGGCTTCATCGTAAATGGAGTGTCTACTATAGAATTTGCAGCAACTCTGCAGTTCTGCAGGTTAGAAGGTTCTAGGCCCATTCTCCATATTTTATCTTGATGTAACTGGAGGATGAGCCTGGCATATTCATTCCTGTTAGGCGCCATATAACCTGTCATGTGTTGGTGCGCCGTAAATCCCCAATTCAATTCAATAATATGTTTTCCTTACCAATGTCAAGCTAACCTGTTCCACGAACAAGGTCATTCCGCACTCGAAAGTGTATATCATTTAGGTTTACGATATGTATTGAAGAAGGGTCATGTTAAATTTGATATGTCTCAGAAACCAGTTTCAATGTCAATATTTCAATATTTAAAAAAAGGGTACATTTGCGCTTTTGGACAGAGATAACAAAACACTTGGTCCCAAATCAATTAACTTCATTTTATTGTATTACAATAAGTTGTCATAAGAAACTGACACAAAACAAAAGCTTGCAATATACCAAAACCAACGCCGATACCGAAAGTACAATATATCTTAATGATTTAGTCGGGTTTAAAGGGATATCGTCCACAGCAAAGCACACAGTTTTGCGTTCCGATGTTTGTGTCAAAGGGGATGTAGCGGTTTGCTGGAAACATCTTTATTAATATGCGAGTTCTGATAAACTTGAAAAATGGTGAAAGAATGATCAAAACATGATGAAAAACAAAGACGATATGACCAATTGAACTTTGTTAATGGAAGCCGCCATTTTGAGAACTGTGACTTTATAATTTTAAATTGCCGATTTAGCATATTGATAGATATCATTTAAAGCAATGCAATTCACTGCACATGAATGCAGTATCATGAAATAGTCAGTAACTACACATTAAGTATACATTTTTCATGCAGCTGTTGCGATTTTCTTTCCTATAAATAAGTTAATTATGATATTTATAAATATTTCATATATGGTAATTTAGAACTGTCACGTCATAGTTGTTTCATGAACAAACTTCAAATAGTCATATCTTCTTTGGTAATTATCCAATTTTGAAAATTATTTCGACCATTTCCAAGTTTTTGTAAAACTCAATAATAAAGAGTTTTTCAATCACAAGCCTACATCCCGTACACAGATACCGGTTTAAAAAAAAAAAGTCTTATATTCTATTACATACTGAGTATGTAATGAATATAAGACTTTTTTTTTTTAAACCGGTATCTGTGATCCCGTATGACAACTACATATTATAACGCTTTGTATGACTCTCACTTGTTTTGTTTATTTTCCATTGTTGTTTTGTTTTATGTTGTAAATGAGCCCCGCGTGGTTGCTGGGCTAGAATACATCCACTGCAATCTCACAAACACACCGTCACATGCAGAGGGGTAGGACCCCCACCCCACCCCATTCATCCCCCCTCCCCCCACCCCCTCCCCCACCCCCATTCATATTGTCATTCTTTATCATGCTCATTCAAAGTCTGCAAACGTGGAAACGTGGCTCCAACGTAAATGGAATTTCTACTATATAATTTGCAGCAACTCTGCAGTTTTGCAGGTAAGAAGGTGTTAGGCCCAGTCTCCATATTTTATATTGATGTAAATGGAGAATGAGCCTGGCACGTGCATTCCTGTTAGGCGCCATATAACCTTTCATTGTGTAGATTTGACAAAACCTTTGAGACATTACCAATTAATGAATATCTCTATTGGATAAGCATTATGTTACCCGGAAACCTTCCAGCTGCCCAAATAAGGTCGCACCTTTTCCAGACGCGGTAATGATGCACATGTCCTATATTTATAGGAACAATATAGGATTGAAGACCAGGACCCATATTTCGACATAGTTTTTTTCGAAGTCGTCTACAGCATCTGTTCGAACAATGTATTTAGACCCGACATTTGGTTCCATTTTTTTTCTCTTGTTAGTTGAAGCATCTGTTCCGGGATAAATTCTACTTATAGCATTTAAATCGGTTTTAAACAATATGTTTTTTATAAAAATCCGGTTTTTCATTTGGAACGACAAGTTTCACATTGTGTAGCTTTGACCAAACCTTTGAAACATTATCAATTAATGAATCGCTGTATTTTGCAATCATTGTGCTATCTGCAAGCATTACTTCCCCGTAATTAATTGTACATCCTATCCATCCTGTGTAATGATGCTTATATCCAATAACTGTAGGAACAATGTAGGATTGAAACCCAGGTCGCATGTTTTCAACATAGTTTGTATCCAGGTCTTCTACGGCATCTGTTCGAACAATATATTTTGATCTTACATTTGGTTCCAATTCTCTTTCTTCTCTTCTTAGGTAAAGCAGTGCTGTCAGCCTGAATTGTTCAGCAATTTCTCTTCCAGAATAAATTCTCTCTGAAACGTTATAATCGGTTCTGTAAAATACATTTTTAAATATATAAGCGCCTTCATTTGGTAGTTCTTTGAGCATGTCATTCCAACACGTGCTTTTTTTGGTATGAGGAATGATGAATTCATCTAAGTCCACAAACACTAGAAACCGGGATTTTTCTCTAATTCTGTACAGACATTCGTTAACAGATAGAACAGCACTATGCTCCGATATATCGGTTGTCGGGAATGGCCATTGCACTACATCCACTAAACCTTGTTTGGAATAATAATTTAACACCTTAACAACATTAGCTTCCGAAGAGAAATTGTAAATAACAAACTTGTCTGCTCCTAGAAGTTTGTGTATCTCTATCCATTCTACAAGTTGATACGCACGTCCGTATCTACTGTGCAAAGGTTTAAGGCAAACAGTAAAATTTCTTTCGTATGCCGCTTTTTTAATTTCTTTGACGGGTATCCAACGTTTTGAAATTTGACCTCTTTTTGTGACGACTGCAACAGTGATCGGTATGTCCTCATTTGGCAGTCTGCATTTGAAATTGCAAGTTTGATAGCTGAAACAAACAGAGAAAGGAAAGGTATGTGAAATCATTTTTTAAAATATATTTGATACATACAGAATATCTCTACTTGACCATTGACTTGACATCTCAAGTTTATAACACAAGATTTACGTTGAGCATTATTATAAAGCTGATACAGAGAAATAGTTCGTATTCTTGTTATCTTGTAGAGCAACTTTACTTTAAAAACATTTATTTCAGCGGTCTACATTTGAAATTGAATATATATATGAAACCAAGACGTGAATACAAGTTTGGGAATATGTTACTATTGTACTATTGTACAGTGTTACTATTGTACATTGTTACTATTGTACATTGCATTGTCTTTTCAGATCGAAGTAGATGGACCAAGCAACGGTAAGTACTAGTACAACATTTATAAGAACGCAGCCATCAAAACCAGACGTTTAAAACAAAATATTACATATTTGTCTGTGATTTGTATAGGAAATACTGGGAATAGAAAAGCTATATCTACTCGTTTGCTCTATTGGGAAATAATCAAATAAATGTCCGCTATAATTAATAAATCACAACACAGGAGGTGTCGGCCTGTAGTAGTCGCATAATGGCGGTTTCTTTTTGTAATAAAAGGCATTTTCACTAATTTAAAGTGCCATGTTTAGTTTATTTAGATTATTTAGATCAAAAAGTATAGAACTTTATTGTAATTTTGACTTTAACTCTTCCCTTTTTATATCGAGCTGACTGCATTCAAGTAAAAAGTGTTCGGTGGTGAATGGGACAGAACAGGAAGTACAATTTTAATCAAGATCTTTAATGATATCGCTTCCTAAACTCGATGGTAATAGGTTGTATCCCATTCTAAGTCTTGGTATAATTGTATTAATGATTTTATTATCAGAGAATTTCAAAAAATTGCAGCTAATTCTAGTAAACGTATTAAAGTTATTGATTTGATTAGTTAAATAAAGGTTTAATTTTTCATTAATTGTTTTACGAATACCAGCATATACTTCTGAAGGTCCGAAGGGAATATCCTTATCGATGACAGGCGAGGTCGGCCTTCTCAATGCCGGAAATATGTACGTGGGCTGGACACCATTCCAAATTAACTATAAGATTTAGGGTATTTAAATTACCTTATATATGTGATTACAATGATATAGACCAAACATTCAAGTTTCTTTTGCATAAACGAGAACATGTTCGGCCGATATTTTACAAATAAAATTATTGAATGATCACCCATACATATTGCGAAACTAGTCTTTAAAGGCCCTATCCCGCCATCAACAGGCACATTTTACAACATATGTACACCGTTTCTAAACCTTCTGACGACGAGGTATGTATATGAAATATGAACATTCAATAAAGAATAAAATGTTAAATTTCTTTATTGAATGTTCATATTTCATATTAAAACATGTTTGTAAATGTTGTATCTAATATAATAATACGAAAAATTGTGATTATTGGTTCTCATGGTATTTGTATATCAATATTTAGAAGTGGATACTTTCTTATGACGGCGAGTATATATATAACTTACATAATTTGAAAATCCAGATTCTATCGACACAAAATAAACGGCTTTAACCATTCAGGCAATGCCACAAAACTGGAGCATCAATTACCAACTCGTAATTTATTTTATATATTCAATCACGAATATTTTAAGAACCCGTGAATCCGTGAATAAACCTATTTTTAATCGGCACATATACATTGTGATATGACCTGAACACCTGAAGTTACGATAACCTGTTTTAGTGTAATTTTGCCGTTATTTTGGCGGGTTAGTTTCTGTTAATGACCCCCTTCCCCGCGGTCCGGCATGTCATCGGGTTTTGCCATTTTGTCACACTATCACAACGTTATTGCTAATAGTTTAATATGAAGCACACTCCGTGGCAACAATCAAACATTCTATGGATAGGTCAAGCATGTGATAGCGTTTCCTAAGCATGTACAAACGACGGTAGAAGATCTTCCAACATTTGCACTGTCAATATATTCAGCTGTAATTGTTATTAAAATGGAAAGGTTGCACATCGAAATGGCAATGTTGAAGGTACTATGTAATGTACTGAAATACAATGGCTGGATAACTGTCCCCTCTGAAGTTCCTATCGAATCAAATGATACGACCGAATCGTTTATATCTGATTCAAAACTTTCAAAAACAATTTTAATAGCACCAGAAAACCGAATATGCCTTTTACAACTAAAGGAAAATGTACCAACCATACACTGAGATGGCGATGAAAACAGTTCTATATCCTTTAAAAAAATGAACACGATTTCAGTTATGGAATTAGGTCCTGAATTGCGAAGTACTTTTTCTTAAACCCGGAGAATGTCCCGGCCACCCCCACCCACGATAGAGTAAGATATTGATATGTGCATACTAATAAAGATCCGATTATACTTTATCCGTCTTAATGTGTCTGGACATATGCTGGTAACCACTCGAACCGTACTCGACAACTCTGCCCCGCGCGTTTTCGCTATATGTCATGTGGTTTTATGAAAAGAAACTGTACAAGCAGCAGCTGCAACTGCTACCGTGCTACTTTGACTTGTCCAGCGCTATGTAGCTATGCCTGGCAATTTGAACGGAATGCAAACTTCACAGTATATAAATACTGCATCCCAGTGAGGGTGACAGTGAATATTGTCAACCTGAGGAAAATAATGTCAACCGAGGCGAAGACGAGGTTGACATTATTTTTCCGAAGGTTGACAATATCCACTGTCACCCTCACTGGGTTGCAATATTTATTTTATTATACCGAACAAATGTTTTGATTAAAATTTAAATATATAAGGGGGGGGGAAAATCCCAATAATATTTTATTTATTTTTTTAAAACTCATATTTGTATACCAGTTTTGATTTAAAGTAGCAAATCTTTTTATTGTCGTTTGGTAAACCAAGCGTAACTTCAACTGTATTTTAATAAGCGTCCACCGATTTCCAATTGCCAAAGCGTGTCGTTATTGGAAAAACCCAAAACCTATTTGTAGTCTTCCCGTGACGTCACAATCGTGTAACAGTATATAAATATCACATTCATGAGAGGGTGCTAGTAAGAATGTGATATTTATTTTATTCTACCGAAATCCCTTCGTTTCAGTACCGATTACACTTTGCAAGATTACTTTTTTGAAAAAAACAACATTTTTTTCTAAAAGTTGTTATGAATTGTTATCGTTGGATCGGAAATAACGTAACTAAGAAAATGAGTGGTAGTTTATTGAAATCGGTCAAGTACTTTTGAAGTTATGTTGAGTTAAACATAGCAATTTCACCATACTGAGCCGATGACGTCACCGAAACAGCGCGCATCAAAGGTGCGCATGTGATAATTTTTTTACTATCACCCTGCGATAAAATCGTTTTATTTTGTAAAAGTCGGAGAGGCTTGAGAGATCCTCCAAATTTTTATTTTGACGATAGTGTGTTGGAAGTTGTTGATAGCTTCTCTTATCTCGGTGTACAATTGGCTATTTTGGTCAAACTAAGAAAAGATTAGTGGACCAATCAAGAAAAGCTATATATTCCTTAATTAATAAAGCCAGAAAATTGTTGTTACCACTTGATTTGCAACTACATTTGTTTGATGCTATGATTGTGCCCATACTTTCGTATGGATCAGAGGTCTGGGGTATAGAAGATATAAAAGATATAGACCAATTTCAGTCTAAATACTGTACATTTATTCTAAACTTGAATCAAAGTACACCGAATTGTTTGTTGTATGGTGAGCTTGGAATATTTCCGATTTCATTACACATAAGAAGTAGAATACTTAATTATAGTGTAAACTAATAAATGATAAAGAAACCAAAATATGCAATTTGCTATATAGAATGGCTAATTGTCTTCATAAAAACAACATAATTAAATTTCCATGGATACAATTTGTTGAAAAGTCACTCAACGAACTTGGGCTGTCTAATTACTGGTTAGATCAGAAAGTTTATAGCCCAGATTATTGTAGAAAATTAGTCGCATAAGAGATCAGATTGTTCAATCTTGGAATAGTGATATACAAAGTCTAAGTAAATGTTTAAACTATAGAATATATAAGAAAGAGTTTGTTTTCGAGCAGTATTTTAATATTTTGCCATTTGGTTTGTCTAATACTTTATGTAAATTCCGTTGCATGAATCATAAAATGCCTATAGAAAAGGGAAGACATTTAAACATAGAAAGAAATCTACGCACATGTACACTTTGTAATGCTCATTTGTTGGGTGATGAATTTCACTATTTATTTATTTGTAAACACTTTGCAAGTGACAGGAAAAATATATTGGTCAATATTTTTTATAAAAATCCAAATTCTGTTAAATATGAGCTATTAATGAATAGTAAAGATAAGAATACATTATTAAAATTAGCCAGATTTTGTGAACTCATTCTTAAAGCTTGTAAATAACTGGATATAGTTTTGCTCAAAGCCTGATAGAAAAAAATGTTTCTTTCATCTCAAAACATATAGAGATATTCACTTTGCACATATATATAGTTTATGTAATATAAATGTATACACTCATTCTCCATATGCTATGCTTATTAGTTATATAAAAAAAAAAATAGATAGCAAAAATACCTTACTAAACATCTAAATTAGGATTCACTCATTATTCATTCTAGTCATTTCATTCTTGTACAGATTGATGGTTGGTTGTGTGACGGTTATGTGATTATGTATATTGTTATGTAAATAGTTCTGTTATGTAAATAGTTTTGTTATTGTTCTGTTTTCTGCACAATGTAAATTTGTTATATCAGATGCTCTTAATGAGCCTTGAATAAATAAAAACTTGAAACTTGAAACTTGATTTACTATCACCCTGTACTATCACCCTCGCGTGAGATAGTAAGAAATTACACATTGTTGTCTAGGGGAATTTAGCATGGGCGTCTTATGTGAGGTATAATAATAAAAAGTGTTGACCGGTGAACAGTAAAAATTGCTTCACGCTAAGGGTATGGGCAATTTATACAGGAGTGTAAACGTGAGGTATTATAATACTTAATGAGGACTAAATAGAAAAATAGATATACAAGTCGAACAGGAAATGAAGCATTCACAGAACACAATCAACCAAATCATACAACAAGCATGCGACTCTACAAACATAACAGGGTTGATAATATCATGGGTATCGCATTGGAAGTCATTAGAAAAAAAAGCCGATGGAAAACAGTATCAGTCCATTAAGATTAAGATGATACATAATAAAATGTCTAAACTAAGTCAATATTGTTGTATTTTCGTATTTCTATGGGATTTTTCTGGGTGGGGTAATGATTTAATTGGCAAAAGCAAAGAGTAAGTAAGTGTGTTCGGTTAATAAGTACATCCGGATATCATTATGTATATTTTAATATGTATATATCCGCAATTATATTAATACCCGAACATCTGATAACCACTACAGAATATAAAGCATAGATTGAACATATACTTCATTGTGGGTGGGGTATACTCATATATTTATTTTGAATAATTGTATAATCATGCCCAAATATTTGCAAAAATGATTGTTTGTTTTACAGTCGAAGCCAGTATATAGTGAATTAGATAAAGTATTAGCTTAATATACAGCTGTATCTTATATTCACAGTATTTTGGCCACCATCTTGGATAGTTGGCGGCCAGCTTGAAAATAATCGAAATTGAATTGGCTAAGGTTATTTTTCATTTGAATATAATATTTGCGAGCAAAGTGCAAAATATCATACTTGTATCACAATCTGAAAATATTTTCTGGTTATTTCTTCCGCTATTTTGTTTGATATAATTTTAGTTTCTCCTAAATGTAAATATAAAGAAACACGGGAAGAGTTACCAAAAATGATACCTATTGTCAAGAGAAAGAACCCTATTGTCTTTGGGGCCAGTAGGACAAATGTCAAGGTCACCATGCCCTTATATGGAAATACAAATTGCGCCAAATAACTGTGAAACCACAACACTCACACTCATGAAACTTCATAGATGCATTGCGTTTGGTCAGAGAGGAAACCTGTTGCTTTTGGGGTCACTAGATAAAAGGTGAAGGTCACCAGTGCCTATTCCAAGTGATAACTCCAGGAGTATAATACCTACACTCATGAAACTTTGTAGATACTCCAGGAGTATAATATCTACACTCATGAAACTTTGTAGATACAATTGCCTTGGTGCGAGGAGAAACCCTATCACTTTTGGACTTAGTAGGTCAAAAGTCAAGGTCACCATGTCTTCATATGGACATACACATTGCAAATGACGATCCCGGAAATATGATTAACATGTATGAAACTTCATAGGCGCATTGCCCTTGATCAGAGGAGGAAGTATATTACGTTTGGGTTCAGTAGATCATCAAGGTCACATTGAACATACAATGACTGAATCCTAAGACATTTTCCTCACTGTAACTTGTAGACCTACAATTTTGAAACTTTACAGAAATAGTACCCATGTTAAAAGAACGACCTCTATTAATTGTAAGCTTAGTAGGTCAGATGTCAAGGTCACGGTGACCTGATCATGACAAATTCCTTCCTAGCTGTTATTCACGAATATTTGATCTACAGTCTTGAAACTTTATACAAATAGTGCTCTTGGTTAACCAACATCCCCTATCAGTTATTGTTTTGTTAGAAGGTCAAAGGTAAAGGTTACATTGACCTGACACCTAGGAAATCCTTTTAAAAACTTCAGAAAAGGGGCGTATAATGCCCCGTTCGGCGGCGCTTTTCTTTGTTTTGTTTTGTTTTTATCGTTTGAAAAAAATGATTTATGAGTAATGTCTTGAAAACAAACACGGTGTAAACAAGTTTTTACTTAATCTAATAATTATATCCCACCAGGTCATTCGAGTTACTTGTTAATAAAATTTAAGAGGGAGCAGGTGCCAGATTTTATTTTAGACATACTCAGTTCATTGATGTGTTCCGAAACTGCAGATACAGTAGACAAATTGTACTGCGTAGTTGCCTCTCGTATGAGAGGTCACAAGCTGGATTCCCGGTGATGTCATGTATATTTTTTTTCAAATGCATCCCTCAGTACCTTAAATACCCGATTTCGACATGAGCTGGTGAACATGAACTTACAAATAAGGACACGAATCGATTGAAGTAGAGTCTGTGTAGCTTTAACAAGACAATAATGCAGTAAAAGTATGTCCTCCGAAAGCCGTCGGTTCCCTGTGCACGCTTGTATTTTAATATAAACATAGTTGTGAATATGTTAGTATTAAAGACATCAAACTTTACTTCTTTAATCTGTATCATATTCAGATGACAATTATGAATATTGCACACAAATTAAATTTAAATGCGTATGTTTAACTTTTGAATGCATGTGTGTTGAAAGTTCTATTTTAAGCTAACAGCCATTTTTTATTGTTAGAGTGGTATTTCAAGTCTACACTGGTGATGATAGTCATGTATATGCTGTTAACTTGTTTAAATCTCTATTGAATGTAGTAGTTCTAAAACAATGACCGATTGTCAATATTGTTGTATACCTTTAATGTGTAACTGTTATTCAGTCCGATCTTTGAAGATCGCTGATATCTATGGTACATTCTCAAATACTTTTGGTTTCTTACTTGAATTTCGAATAGATGGTTCCACTACTCCAGTCTTTAAATGTTCTGAGTATTGTTTAATCACCCTTAGGATATGTTGCCTGCTTTTTAATTTAGTCTTTCGACAGTTACCTGTGATACGCAGGCTTCATACCCTCTGCTCCCAGCTAAATTCCAGTTTTATTTCGCCCATTGTTTTCTCGTTTAGGTCAAAGCGTTTTGCTAGAAACTAAGGTCATACGCCGCTCGGGCCATGAAATGGTGTGAAAACATAATATTGTTTCGTGTTCACCGTCATATGCATACCATCTTCGGCATGGATCAAAATTCTGTACTTCTGGCATTTTAAGTATTGAGTTCTGCTCAGCCCGAGTCTTTAAGGGCGTGAACGGTAGCAAGCACTTTTCACCACCGTTCATGCACAGTCTCAATCAAACCGAGACTGCAATATTTTTTATTTATTTTGCTCGACGATTTCCAAATTTCTCCTTGCATACTTTTGTTTACTTATTTTCATATGTAAATACATGCCAGTTCAATTTATCAATTAAAATAGCAATGCTTTTCTTTTGTAACAGTTTACTTTTCAAAACATAAAAATAAATATTCGCCTACCTAAGATTTGAAATATATGGATCGAGAAAGGGAAAAAATAAATATTGTGTAAGTCGTCCTTATATAAAATGATCGGATATAAATTATAGGTGCCAAGTTATCAAGAAACGCTCTGTAAAATAGTTTGACCAAAGACACAAGCTATCCGAAAAACTACTTGAGAAGTTCTGAAAAGCCTCCTGCAATTTTTTTGTAAACAACTATATTATATAGAATGTATGACAGCTGCCAATTTAGCCGGGGCGGAAGTGCGTAATAATTTCCCATAATTCATAGACTGTTTACCGTCACATCTGCATTCGCAACCGCGGGGAATCAGACTCAAACAGTTTCCCCCCAAGAGATTTAATTAAACTAAATCAGCCGGATGTGCTCGCCTGCTGCAGTCGAAAGTAGTTCTGTATTAAAGAGTGCTAATCTTTTTTTTCTTTAAACAAATTTTTTAGTGCAATTTCCTGTCATTTTTTGGCTGTAACTCATCATGTTTTAACAGTTTTTGATATAAATTTCAATAGTGAAAGTAGACTAGGTACGAAATTGCAAGGGGTAAAATAGCTTTGACCCTTGACCCGGTGTTAGTATACAACTGAAGAAATGTTTCTTAGAAGGTATTAAACCCTCTATTTCCTTGCTGATGTTTAATAGCAGACATGCTTATTTGCATGATAAAGTAAGTTTCCCAGAATTCTAATCAGGTTTGAGTTTTTAACAGGTTGTCAACATTCTAACTTTACTATGGAAGGGGCATGGAGACTCATTTACGCTATTATAACCAAAATAGAATTGATGTTCGTGTTAGTTTGTGTCGCACCGGAATAGTTATGGTATTATATGGAATTTACGTAGCACTGGCATCGTTTTATTAATTGTTTTTTTTTTCTTTTCTGCATGAGTAGTATATAACTTGTTTAGCTCTCTGTATAAAGCTTCCCGAGGTTCTAGGCTAACACTCAACTGTGTGTTTGCTATGTAAAGCATAGTACTTTAATTTAGATGCTTAAATGTCGGTATAACATACTTCACGTATTAGTCTGGGATTTGACTTCTGTTTGTAATCAATACAAATATAAATATATGTTATATGTGTGTTGGAATCAAAGGCGATGGGTGTTTTTGTTGTTGTTTTGTAATATATAATGTTCAGGAAACATGCTTTGCTTTTTAAATGGAAACATCCTTAAACACAACCATGTGTATCCCATTACAGGAACCCGAGTAATTATAGTTATGTGTAAAATATACGAGGCGTCAGTTTATTAAAACAAAACTCTATAAAATGCTTATAACGGAAAATTGAACTTTTAGTTTTAGTTTTTAAAAGTCGTTTCCGTTTTTGGTTTGATTTTACTACACATAATATGAAGTTGTATAAGATATAAAATTATATCTAACCTTTGATCCTGATCGTTAATATACGCATGTACCGTGGCAAGCACTTCCTTCATGGTCTTTGTATGTGATGAGTATCCCAGTTGACAGAAGAATTTACTGTTGCCAGTCACCGCACCAAATATTGTCACATCGTTGGGCGACCTTGCGTGGTAATAGGCGGAGAAAACAAACGCGTGGTTGTCGTCATCCACATTGAACCATGCTTTACTCTGCACTTCTATAATCGATTCTTGATTGGCAAGTTGTAAATCTTTATCTGCGGCACACAGTCTGAAACTCTGTAAAAAACGCATTAACCCCAGTGGTCCCAGAACGTAATAACCAACTACTATCAATGGTATCATGTATATACGGCGGAATTTGCGTCGCGTGATGAACACCATTGTGTCACTCGGACTTAACTTACTATTCCAAATACTTTTTCGTAAATGTAAACCTTCTTGATTTTTTAATTTATGAAATTTAAAAACTATTCTTTTTTATAGCAATGTTTTGTCCGCGTCATATAAACAACTTCTGTGTTAGTAATATATTCAGTGTCTATTCTCTATCGGACGTATAACGAACAACTGTCCTGACTAAATAACAATTATTTAACAGACAGAATATGATTTGCCACGAGGAACCATATTTGACCGTAATTATTTTTCATTAATGCTTTGCCTTTAGCTCTTTGTTAGAATGTTTCTCATTAATGATTTGCCTT
Source organism: Cyrtodaria siliqua (assembly GCA_037043455.1). NCBI lineage: Eukaryota > Metazoa > Mollusca > Bivalvia > Adapedonta > Hiatellidae > Cyrtodaria > Cyrtodaria siliqua. Next base: position 101,133 of record JAWPHD010000714.1, on the reverse strand, counting down.
TAGCTCTTTATTGGACTGTCTCAAAGTCAAGCCTCTACGAAGACGAAAATGATATTGAGAATACATGTATTCTCGCGTGGTTGCCGGGGTAGAATACTGCTACTGCTATCTCACAAACACACTGTCACATGCTGAGGGGTAGGATCCGCAGCCCCCCCCCCCGCCCCCCACTTCACCCCCATCACCCCCACCCCCCACCATTCATATTCATTTTGTCGTGTTATCATGCTCATTCAAGGTCTTTATCATGACACCGCGTATGCAAACGTGGAAACGTGGGTCCATCGCAAATGGAGTGTCTACTATGGAATGTGCAGCAACCAACTCTGCAGTTCTGCAGGTAAGAAGGTTCTAGGCCCATTCTCCATATTTTATCTTGATATACACAGCGACACAGGTATTATAGATTAGTGTAACAGAGCTTCACGAATGTTGTAGTATGGTGTAACAAAGCTACACGAGTGTTGTAGTACAGTGTAACAGAGCTACACGAGTGTTGTAGTAAAGTGTAACAAAGCTACACGAGTGTTGTAGTAAAGTGTAACAAAGCTACACGAGTGTTGTAGTAAAGTGTAACAAAGCTACACGAGTAGTAGTTTAGTATGGTATAACAAATGTACACGTGTATTATATGGTGTAACAGAGCCATAAGCATATAATAATGTGTTGTAACGGAGCCTACACGAGTTTTATACTATGGTGTAACAAAGCTACGAGAGTGTTAAAAGAATACTAAGATAGATATACAAAGGTAGTCTTTCATTGAAATGAAGAAAAGAAGACAGCTTTAGAATCACGCATGAGATAAAATATGGGTTAATACAAATAGTAAGTTGTATCATTACCTTGATAGTTAGTTGAATTTATTTAAAACGCTTTCCAATTACACCTGGACATTTTATCGCTTTAATTATTTATGTTGTAAATGGCCAGAAGCAAATATTTAATTTGAAGATAGTTCTGATAATGTTGATTTGATTTGATAATTATGCTTCCATCATCACATATGACTGATAACACAAAAGCAATTTGAGAGAGATAATTTAATTTTGCGAAAAGGCGAAATATGTCTATGAGTGACCAGTTTTTGAAATCATATACTTTAGGACTTTATAAACGCCTCATGTATATATACTGAACAACTTCCTAATTACTCACCTCTTTTATCTTAACTAATTTTCTTATTTTAAATATATTTTAGAATAGTTGTGTAATAAGTATTTTGTTTTGACTCGTAGTTTGTAAAGCATTCATTTTTTGTTTAAATTGTTTCATATTTTGAGAGTTACTCGCCCTTTATTTGAAAACATGAAATGTGCTGATAAAACACATAACATGAATCGAAGTCCGCTTAAAGATATAAACTTCTTAAAATTGCTATGAAATAATATTAAAAAAACATGAAACGTTGACCCATGTATTGCAGATTCTTCGTCTATAAGAAAATGAATAATGGATAATCCTAAATTACCTCCCTTTTAGTTGAATATCGTTTGAAATTCAAATAACTACACTTCAGCGTTAACATTAAATATTTCGAAAATTGCTTTTGCAAACGCATTTGTAGTGCGCATTTGTAGTGTTAATTCTAGTAAAACAAGATGTCAAAATAATTTCAGCTGGCATATTTTAAAATTAGGAACATCGAAAGCTGCACTATTATTCGAAGTACTTAACTCAATCCTATATACCCAGTTGTTTAAGTGTTATAACTTATTTCTAAGAAAACACATCGACTTGAAAGCTTTAAAATAGGGTCGTGCAATCAGAGCAGACGATTAACACTCGTTATTTTGCAGTTTAACCGTATCTATAATCAAGCGCGAAATACACAAAACAATGAGAATATTATTTATGTTTCGTTAGTGCAAGTAACCTGAGTTTATTATTGTCAAAGTGGAAAGTAGGGCACTAAGAACTACAGTATAGTTTTATACTAGACTTGGAAAGTCTGACGGAATTAATTTTACTTTGAATTGAAACTGTAACTCATATATAAAAGTTATACAACTTTATAAACGGTATTGACAATAAGTTGGATGAACATGAATACACACATAAGATGATGATGAAGAACATAATTACACATACATGACTAGCATAAGATACAATTAAATGACTAGGTAAGAAAAATGAAAAACATTTCAAGGACGTTTGCAGACAGGGCGTTGAGGTATTAGAAGGCACGTATGGATCCGCTTTTGCAAGCAACGGCAGTCGCTCACTATGAAGGTGGATGGTGGGGAGGTTAGGGAAAAGGTTAGGGAAAAGGGGAAGCAGACCTGACTCTCTCGCAGAAAAATGGCGTCTGTCTTCAATACCTCCCCAGAGGGAAAACCATGACAACGGATATTGGTCCCCGAATTGCTGATTGGCCAACTTCACAGGCAGTAGAGGGCATAATCGTCTGCTTAGTCCTGCTTAGTACTGAGAGTACCAAACAGAGTACTAAGAGTACCAAACACCCCGGCTCTCTGCCGCATATTAACATGAAATGAAGATGAAGTGTACAAGTATATCGCATATTCACGTGGAGATGAAGTGTACAAGAATATCGCATATTCACGTGAAGATGAAATGTACAAGTATATCGCATATCCACGTGAAGTGTACAAGTATATCGCTTATTCACTGGAAAATGAAGTGTACAAATATATCGCATATCCGCGTGAAGATCCAGGTGAAGATGAAGTGTACTATAAGAATCGTTCCTCGGCAGAGCTTCGGTTCCGATTAAAACACTTATATCGAGGGTTGGATATAAGTGTTTTAATCGGAACTTCGGCATAGCCTCGGTTCCGATTAAAACACTTATATCGAGGGTTGGAATTCCCTATCTGAACCGAATACCCATGATAGATTCTTTTTCTTGTATATTGGAGACATGTTGTGCGTTGACGCCGCCAGCTACTACAACGTTTTGCATGTTTTCCTGCATACCGGATGTTGGCGCGCGTGAATTGTATCTCGACTCTAGGGTGAGATGGAAATATCTAGCCACGGTAAAATGACGGATATCCTTGTCCGGTATGCATGAAAAGTATATCGTATATTCACCTGAAGATGAAGTATACACGTATATATCGCATATTCACATGAAGATGAAGTTTACAAGTATATCGCATATTCACATGATGATGAAGTGTAGAAGTATATCGCATATTCACGTGAAGATGAAGTGTAGAAGTATATCGCATATTCACGTGAAGATGAAGTGTACAAGTATATCGCATATTCGCGTGAAGATGAAGTGTACAAGTATATCGCATATTCGCGTGAAGATGAAGTGTACAAGTATATCGCATATTCGCGTGATGATGAAGTGTACAAGTATATCGCATATTCGCGTGAAAATGAAGTGTACAAGTATATCGCATATTCGCGTGAAAATGAAGTGTACAAGTATATCGCATATTCACGTGAAAATGAAGTGTACAAGTATATCGCATATTCGCGTGAAGATGAAGTGAACAAGTATATCGAATATTCGCGTGAAAATGAAGTGTACAAGTATATCGCATATTCACGTGAATATGAAGTGTACAAGTATATGGCATATTCACGTGAAGATGAATTTAATGTTGTTTAACGGCTCATCAACACAGTACAGGTTATTTAGAGCCGCCCCAGAGA